>PISX010007333.1:0-89975 GCA_004024625.1 Mellivora capensis | reverse complement strand
TAACAGTATTCATTGTTTTTGCACCACACCCAGTGCTCCATGCAACACGTGCCCTCCCTAAAACCCACCACCAGGCTCCCCTAACCTCCCACCCCCGGCCCTTCAAAACCCCTCAGGTTGTTTTTCAGAGTCCATAGTCTCTCATGGTTCATCTCCCTCTCCAATTTCCCTCCACTCCCTTCTCCTCTCCATCTCCCCATGTCCTCCATGTTATTTGTTATAGTTATCCTTTTCACTCTTGATTGACACAGGGGGTGTCATCTCTATAATTTTTAAGCTCAAAAGAAAAGGTAGATACTTTGTCCGGTATATTGTGATACCCGGGAAAGAATATGTCCAGATATTTCCTCAGCTTATCTTCCAGAATGGATGAGAGTAGCTATCCCTGTTTAACCAAGAAAGATGTTTTCCTTTAGACTTATTATTGATTTCTTTTCTTTAGTTTCTGACTCACAAAGTCAACAGGTTGCTTTCCTTTGCTGCTTGATTTGCCTTTACCTTGTGAAGTTCTATAGTCCAGAGGGGACTGGCGAGACCATAGTCTAACCCAAGGCCATTATCTTACGCATGAGGAAACACGCGTTGTGCCCTGCAGCTCACTTTAAAATACATTTTAGTAGCTCTGAGACTTATAGAGGGTAACTTGGTCCCTGGAATAGAAGTTTTAAATGTTCTATTGTCTCTGGCTGCTGGTAAATCGTATGTTTAAGAATAAAGCGTTGCCAGCATTTCTCTGCAGGGCAAATCTACTCTATATGAGTCCCATACTGAGTGCCACAAAGATGTTGCCAAACGTCTAAATGAATTTTCCCCCTCCTCATTATTAATTGCTATACAGTATGGCTTTTAAAAAAATCACCCCAGGCCCCAGTAGTGGGGAGGGACGAGCCCACGAAACCCGCATTATTCTCCCAATACATTCCAGTAATAGGGCCAACTAGCAAAGGCGTTTCTTTATTGTAAGGACCTCAGCAATGCCCTAAAAGGCATCTTCCTGCTCTCCAGTATTGCCATTAATATGTAAAAGCTTAAGCTTGCTAAAGGGATTACTGCACATCCTATCTGATGGTAAACTGGCATTGCAATGATTACATGTATCTTTTTGTCATTTTCTCGTAAAACATCTTAACTCTTGAACAGTATAATTGGCCTCTTACTAATGTTAATGATTAAATCAGCATAGATGTAACACGCTGCTTTAAATGAAAGGCATGTGTGCCATCTCCAGGGTCTTGAATGTATGCTTTACAGCATGGTCATTATGTTCATTATATATGTGCGTGCCTGTGTGCACACAAACACATACGTACACATATATGTTGTGTGTAGTAGATACAGATTATGGAAACAGGAAGCACAAATCTCACAAGTGGGTCATTGAGTATGACAGTCAGTAGGACACCCTTGCTTTCAACCTTCACGGACCCATATATTCCAGCTGCTGGAGATAAACTAGCACCTATCAGCCAGTGGTTCAATGCATCTACCACTCCCCAGAATCCAGTGCTCCAACAGTGCAAGAGGTTGCCCTTAGCCAACCAACACCTTAGCTGAGCCTTCAACAGGCTGTCCTGCCATTGAATCAGGCAGGCTACTGTCCGGAGATAGAGTACATGGTAACACTTTGGTCGCAAGTCTATTGTCACTGTTCTTTCTTTCTTTATCTTGGTAAAAAAAAAAAAAAAGCCCTCTGTAGCCCGAGGTAATTTGTGGGAGCTACAGTGTTGATGGGTCCGAAGGTAATGCTAGCAGAGGCACTGCAAACAGGCAAGGCAAACTCTTACCCAAAGTATACGTTGGCTCCGGTAAGATGAACTGCTGTCCCCTCTCGGGTGTCAGGGGTTAGATGTGGCTGAACGACCACCATGTGGCTTCTCTGAGGAATGGTGGCAGGTTAAAGTTTCAGCGTTCATCTCTGTAGGTGGTGGAGTTGGACTTAGCAGTAGCCGAAGCTAGCTCAGACTTAACAAGAAGGACTCATGTGACGCTGGGCCAGGTACAGCCTCAATCCCTTCTACTATGATCACTAATTCTGGGTCATTTAGCAACCCTCAGATGGCTAAGGAGAAAGGCTGATTAACATCCACTGGATGGGTCAAATTCTTCACCTCTTTGCAAAAAGCCTCTTCTGTGGAGGTTGGTCACAAAAGACTCAGGGGTGCACATGTTCTGTGGCACTCCCACAGGCTTTCTACCTACTTTTCCCCCCAGACTTCCTTGTCAGCAGTCTTCCAGTTCTCTTCCTTCTAGAGCCCCTCACTAATCAAACTATTTGCCACGACCCAGGAGCCCATGTATATACCACGTATATTCATCAGACCTCTTCTACCTCCACGCAGAGTGGACACAATGTACTTAGGATGCCTTAACTAGTAGTCTTCATTCCCTTCCTCCACTACTGATGTTCAGTTTCTGCTGGTGTAGGTGGCTGGTCTTATGGGATAATCCAGACTCTCATCTTAAGGGACCTGAGTCCCTGGTTATCATGTTCTTCTCAGGCCCTAGTCCTGTATTTGTCCATTGATAGTTAAAATTGGACATGGGAGCATCAGAGATACAGCAGTGGGTGTACTGAACACCAATCGTGTTCTTCCCTGCCTGCTCCTGATAATTAACCATCTCCTAGTGGGTCAGACAGACCTCCCTTGGCACCACCCTGAACTTGTCCCTAGTTGTGGTAATTGTACATACCTTGCTTCTGATGTTTAAAGACAGCTAACTATAATCCTTCTTTGTTCTCAGAGAGTCCATTTCTGTAACAGCATCTCCACCATCATTCCTGACCTAAGCTGGGGAAGAGGACAGCCACCACTAAGCTGCTCAATGATGCTCGTGCCCCTTGCCTTCCTGCAGAATGTAGAATATATTTGGCTGGTAGCAGTTTTTAGATTTAAGTAGTATATCTATCTTTGCATGCCCACTTCTTTGTGCCTTTTGAAACTTTCCTCTACCACCTGCCAGGCCAGTTCTGGCACTTCTCCACTTAGTGTGGCCATCCCTTTTTCCAAGCTTCTAGGAGCATTCCCAGCACTATATCAGCACAGTCTCTGGGGTCCTTTCTGGTCTATTAAATCTTATTTTGCAAGAGATTACTTCCATTTCAAACTCTCCCTTACTTAATTTTAGGTTCTACTCTCTTGAGTCAGCAACTCCAGCAACAAGTCCCAAGCATACTACCCTGGCCATAGCGCCTTCTGTGTTTCGTTTCTCCTTCTTACTCAGCCTAGCATATCCCCAGTCTATGCTGATATTATTGGTCTGGTTACTAGGAGGGGAGGTGGAGTGCAGGGAGGGAGGTAAGAGGGAAATAACATGGTCTTTCAAGGCACCTGCATGAGTTGAATCTTCTGCATGTTCTCCAATCAAGGGGTTCCACTACATTCTGACAAGGAGGAAGGCCCCCTTCTATAGGCTTGCTGGCTTCAGGGAATTTCAGAGGTTCGTTTTCAAACATATATACCTAGATAGCTCTATCTCAAATCACAGGGTCCACTTGGACCTTGGTATAAAGTTCCACTACTTTTATGATTAAGTCCTAAGCCTGGATCTCCATCTGCCTACACTTTGTCTGTAAGACATTAGGGTCCACTGAAATGTTAACAAGCAGGCCTTTGGCTTCTATTTTTGCCTCAAATTAGGTATTGATCACTGACTGGAACCTGATCTTTTCTCCCTTCATCTTATCAGTGGCTCTCAACAAAGCCATACAATTCCATTGTCCTCATAGAATCCTTTCTCCCATGTCCCTTACACAATAGAGACATTGCACAAGACAGTACATCCCCTTCAACTGGTCCCTCAACCCACTTACCACTGGTGAAAGTGCTAACAATTGCACTGTGACTGCATGCTAGGGACTAGCCACAGTCTACCTACTACCAGTGAGAGTTATTGCTTGTTGGCTGGTAAGCAACCAGCTCCAGAATCTGAGTATTTTAGAGTCTGGTTCCTAGGACTCTTGTGGCAGCAAGTATCTTACATTGGGTTCTCTGGAAACCCCAGTGAATGGGCATAACCTTGGGTGAGGTATTTCCCCAGATTAGGCACATCTCTGAGCTGTTAACCAACAATATTGCCAACAGCAAGCTGCACTTGGTCTGGACAAGGGCCCTGGGGAGAGCACCACAGTGTCTGCTACAGGTAGTTTAAAATTTCTACCTGATCTCCACTGTTCCCCAACCCCACTGACCCCATCTGTTGGTAGGGAATCCAGTTCCAAGGCAGTTAACCACTCACTGAACTCAGTGTGGTTATACAATACAGCCAGTACCAAGTTTACAAAGATGTGAGTGCCTCCCTCACCAGTGAATTTCTTTATTATTAAAATGATGACAGTGTCCTTTAGACTCTCCCAGGGAATATAGTCAGGTGACCGGTTATGAGTTTATACATCAGAAGTACATCCTAAAATTTGCACATCCTTGAGCCTTCTGACCCCTTCTTCTATGCCAAGGAACTTCTGCATCTCCACTTTGTTTCAGAAACCAGTTTCAAATCCAGATGTTAAGGAACAATCCCAATAAACTCTTAGACTAGCTTTACAAGTACTCCAGGGTTTTGAATGTATGCTGAGTCCTGAGTCACAGGTGAAAATACCCATACCAATGAATTTAGTCTTCTGTCCCACCCCCTCGTCTAAAACCCTTGAGATCTTTTCTACAAGGGCTCTCCCCTTTCCTGGCAGTACCTAAGAGCCGTATCTTACTATTCCTTTGCAGATCTTATAGAAACTGAGCTAACAAAATTTATCAAGACCAGGAATCAGTCATGGAAAACTGAGGCAAGAGTATGGTTGCTGGAAATGAGAACTAAGTGGAGAGTTGGTGACAAGGGAAGGTAGAAGCAGGAGCTGCAGTTAGCCAGATTTTACTGTTCAGAGGAGGAAATATCTAAAATATGTCACCACCTTGAGATGACCTTCTTTCAGTGCTCACAAAAGCTCACTTCAGTGAATATTTTCATTAGCCTTTCCACCTGCATCATGTCTTCTCAGCTCTATCACTGAGCAGAAGTCCATTTAGCATAAATCAAGTACAGATTAGAGCTGGTATTGCAGCAAGAGTGACTTCAGATGCTGGGCTAGAGTTCCTCTCCCAACTCAGAACTGAATTGGTCTCCGAGTCAACAAATGGACTGAGCCTAGATGGGGGTGGCTCGGGGACATAGAGGCATTATATAGAATGCTTAGAGATCTGGGATGGGAAATAAGATAGAGCCTCCATTTACTTCTCAGCAACTCTACTTAGCAATTGGGTGCTCTCAAAGTTATGGAGCTTGCTAAGTTTCAATTACCCACTCATTTGTAAATCGTGGATGATAACAGCCATCAGTGCATTTCAGTGAGGACTTAGTAAAATGTTACATGTGGAGTACTTAGAATCATGCCCAGCGCTTAACCAGTACTCAGTAAGTGGCAATCGTAACAGCAGTAGTAGCTGTTCTTACTGTTAGGGATGAAGATAAAGGAGTTGGGGAGCAGAGGACCAAGCTGTTAATTATAACTACTGCCAAGAGAATGGTCACCTCCAGCCAATGCAACAGAGGACCTCACAGGTCAATGCCTAGGAAACTTGGGGACAGCTATAAATCCCCTGGGGACCTAGGCAACCTCAACGGCCCCTTAGCAGATGACAGAGCATGGCAGCAGAGTGGTGAGCACCACAGAACCACAGAGTGGATGTCAGGAGTCCCTGAAGAAGCAAGTCCCATGCCACGAGCCCTGCTAAATTTAAATATATATGCAATATTGGCAGGGAGGGAATAGCTGAGTTAGGTAGTTTCATACGTGGTGGGATTATAAACCGATATAAATCCATTGGAAAGTGGTTGAGTCATCTGTTAACCATCATAAAATGCTCATGACCCAATAACCCACTTCTGAGAATGTAGCCTAAGAAAATATTTCCAAATATGGAAAGATCTCTAAGTATAAAAACTAATTCTGTCAAATATCATATTTTTTTTATAGTAACAAAACATTAGAAGGAAACTAAATGTTCAACATAAAGAGATAATTATGTAAATCTTCATGCCAATTATATGAAATATTATGCACCCATTTAATATATGTATCAAGTATTTATAATAACATTAAAATAAAACTTTCATGTTAAATAAAAAAATAGAATACAAAATGTGCACATATATTATAAGGAATATATAAAAAAGAAACAAAAACTTACTCAGGAAAACTACTGAAAGGAAAATCCACACGTCCTATGAACCTTCTCTCTAAGGTCACGAGATACTTGACTAATGAATGGATGTGAGTGAAGGACTTAATGTCCTAAAATCAGAACAGGAAACAGGTCTCTCCTCGTGTCCCAACACCAAAGGCAGGGGAGCGGCTGCATACAGAACTGTCTTAGAAAGGATTCTAAACCCTGGGTCTGGCTCAACTGGAAAGAGGATCAGGATCGATTGATAATGTCTGCCATGGGCAAATTTGAGGACAGTGGTAGAAGTTGCTCAGAATATTTGCCATCCTCAGGTATGAGTCCTCTTTCAGATAATCACTGCAGCATAAGAAATGTGCGTTACCAAGTGAGGTTGTTGTGAAAGAGATCCCTCCCCTGAGAAGAAAGTAGAAGTACATGACCATTCAGGGGAGAAGGCTCATTCCAGCCCTGAGAATCATGAGTCAAAATATTTTAGGTCCTCACGGGGTTAGCAAGGGAGAAGTCTTGGGGAAACTGGGAGCAGTAAGAAGGTTTCGGAGCCCCTCAAATATCACAACAGGTTACTTGATAGACTTGGCCCACAGGCCATCCACACAGAACACTATGATTATGGATTCTTCACTTGGCCCATCATTCCTAAAGAAAAGTAGATAAAAGCAATTGCATACGACAGTTCTGAAGAAACAATCTGCTTGTAAAGATCATGCCTGGAGCCTATCAAATTGCAGGTGTATTTGTATATCAGGTTTCACTGCTTCCTGACCAGGAAGTAATCAGTCTGTACACTTGACCCAACCTGAGAGTCTCTGACCGTGAAACAGGGAGACCTCCAGCATCCCTGAAGTTATTCACATCATTGCTATTCTCACCACTCCAGTCAGCATCAAGTTACTCAATTGAGCATGAATTTTTCCCTCTAAGTTCAGTCAAAGGTTAACTTCTTCAAAAGAAACTGTCAAAACCTGACATCATGTTTGGTTTGCATGAAACGTACAAACGTGCTCCCCACACTAAGTCTTTGGATCAGGGTGGAATCAACACACATTTGAGTTCTGAGCAAAAGCTGGCCTGTGGCAGCTTGCTTGGGAAGTGAGGCTCACCCCAGCAGGTAAAACACAACAAACAATGTGACTTAAAATAATTAGTTCCCATGCTGAGCAATCCACACAGTTTTCCTACACCAGGTGCTAGAAGCTTTCTTTTAGATTAAAAAAAAAAAAAATGGACTGATGAGCAGGGAGAGGAGGCTTGAGATACAAGTTGAGAAAGGAGGCTGGAATTTTCTGGCATATTATAAAGCAGATCTGAGGAAAGCAAAAGCTGGCCTCTAGCTCTCCGACACACCAAAAGGCCATATGAAGCCAAAATTTCCTGTGAATAATTAAGTTTTACTCCATCTGGGTGTCTCTCAGTGGTCTAACCATTTCAGCTGGAAATTTTGTTCTATTTCCCAGTGCTCTCCAGTTGGGAGAGCTTGCTGTGATCTTTGTTACTACAGCCAGTATTTGTTTTGGTACTAAGGACAAATAAAGTTTTGGCAAAAATTTCCCCAGGCCAGGAGCTCTTGGGGAATGTTAGCGTTTGCCCATTGAGCTTTATTTGCCAGAAACACTTGGATGAGTGGGACAGCCAAAGCAGCCAGAAGTATTTTTGCCTCACAACTCATTTTAACCAAGAGCTGTCGGGCCCAAACACACTCAGAATTAGAACATGAAGTACAAATACACCTGGAGAATTGTGACAACCCAAATGTATCTCAGGTTTCTAGAAGATACTTATTGTGAGGGCAATGATGTAAGTTACATTTCAGGTTCCCCGTGAAACAAGGTCTCAAGGCCCCTTTTGCTTTTACTTTTTACAAAATAGGCACCTCTGATTCCAAGTAGTGCTGTTCCTTGATGTGTCCCAGCCTACGTCTATTTTATGACTATGTTGGAAATTGCTAACTTCCAAACATACTTATGACACAGGAAAAGAATTAATCTAGGTCATCCTTAATTTAATAGAGTTTAGGAGCCCTTATGCCCATTCAGTTAATTAATATTGGAAAAAGAGTCCAAATATCAGGCATTTCTAAAAGCTCTTCAGCGTGATGAACAGAGAAAGATAAGCATTTCATTAGCGCAATGACAACTTGCATCTAATTCTTTGATGTGCCCTGGGTAAGCAACTCCGAATGCCATTACAAGGGCATTCTTGAAATACGGTTCCCAGCTGTCAGAAACGGAAATGGCTCTCATGGCTTGTTTTTATTTTATTTTAATAACTTGATTCAAATAGATTCTGACCGAATTGACTGCATTTTCATATGAAAATATTGAGCAAAAATTATGCATCAGATAAGTTTTCATACCACCTTAGTGCTCAGAGGTTAAGGTATTTAGAATTTCAGATACCAAAACTTGCCCTTGGGGAAGTCCTTCTATGATAACAGAAAATCTCAACAAGCTTGGAGTAATGGAGCACATTTAAGCCTGTTCCTCCGTATCAATCCATCTGATGCTTGGCTCTAGCTGATTTTCTCCTGCAACAAGACTTTCTAGTTTTAGAATTCCTCCGCTAGTGAGAAGCTTGCTACACCCTTCTAAAAATAATCCATTCCATGTTGGAGAGTTGTAGCTTTAAACATCTTTTTACATACATTAAGGGCACCTGGGTGTCTTAGTCCGTTAAGCGACTGCCTTCAGCCCAGGTCATGATCTCAAGGTCTTGGGACTGAATCCCACATCAGGCTCCCACCTCAGCTGGGTGTTTGCTTCTCCCTCTCCTCTGCTCATTCTCTCTCTTGCTCTCTCTCTCTCCCATGCTCTCTTTCTCCAATACACACATAAAATCTTTAAATTTTGTTTAACATGCATTTGCTCCAAACCTTCTTCCCTGTAATCTCCACCAATTCATCTATGCACTGTCTTCTGGAATCACACTGAAATTCCCCTTTCTCAGGATGATCATCCATAATATCTTTCCTCAGAGTTTCTCTTTTCAAGATCCCCTATTCCCATACCTCTCTTCTGGTTCAAACCCTACCACCTCCTTAGCTGGCTGACCTTGGTAAGAGAGCTGGTGTCATTTTAAGTAACAGATTGTTTATCAGTTTTTTCTAGTGAGAAACATAATACCAACAACTTGCAGGATTGTCATAGGACTACATAAAGTATCAAATGCAGTATATGCCTGATAAATGTTGACTTTCCCTTCTCATCTTCAAGTGAGACACCCATAACCAAATAAGATGAAATACAGTGTTTGGGACACTCTCCTTCTATTCACATCATGGGCCAATACCTTCACCGAAGGCTGGTGTTTTCTGCAGCTGTGTCACATGGATGACTAATGTTGTGTGTTATGGACTGACTGGTGTCCCTCCAAAATTCATATGTTAAAGTCCTCACACCATGGGGCGCCTGGGTGGCTCAGTGGGTTAAGCCTCTGACTTCAGCTCAGGTCATGATCTCAGGGTCCTGAGGTCGAGTCCCGCATCGGGCTCTCTGCTCAGCAGGGAGCCTGCTTCCTCCCTCTCTCTCTGCCTGCCTCTCTGCCTACTTGTGATCTCTGTCTGTCAAATAAATAAATAAATCTTTAAAAAAAAATAAAGTCCTCACGCCTAATGTGACTATGTATGTAGAGGTCACTAAGGTTAAATGAGGTCATGGGGGCCCTAATGGGATAGGATTTGTATCTTTATGAGAAGAGGAAAAGAGGCTAGCTCCTTCTCTCTTCCTGCCTCAGAGAAAAGCAGTGTGAGGCTGCAGTGAGGAGGCGGCCATCTGTGAGTTGGCAAGAGAAACCTCACCAGAAACTGAATTGGCTGATACCTTGATGACAAACTTCTAGCCTCTAAAACTGGGAGAAAAATAAATGTCTGTCATTGAAGCCACCAACTCTGAGGTGTTTTGTGACGGGAGCCTCAGCAGACTAATAGAAGTCATCTGTTGTCAATCATCTGCCATGTCTGCATTTTCCCTCCTCATATGCGGCTGTGAAGCCATGTCTACTTAATAAACCTGAAGCATTGTGAGAGACAGAGAGATGGGGAGACTTGCTCTTCATAAAGGCAAGTGCTTGACACCACCTTTTAAATGCTTTGTGAAGAACTCTTTAAATCAAATGTAACAGAATCTTACCCAGAGTTCGTGTCAGCTCATCACGTTACAGTTGGTAGAAGGACACAATTATGAAAATTTGGAATCATACTGGCTCATCTCCAGGCTTCTGAAACCTCCTTATCTCTTCTTTTTTTTTTTCTCTCAAGAATAATAATAATAGCAACCATTGCTCGGCATCACGCTAAGGGTTCTGAGTGGACTAACTGACTTAATCTTTCTGTGCCTCAGTTTCTCACCTATAAGATGTGGACGATAGTAATAATCCCTGTCTTATAAAGCTGCATAAAGATTAAGTCACTTAGCTAAAGTCACATAACTAATAAGTGGGAGAGGCCAGATGCCACCTAGTTATAGGACTTTGAGCAAGTTACTTGACCTCCTTGTGCCTCAGTCTCCTTATCCATAAAATGAAGACAACAAGAGTACCTACCACATAGGGCAAATACGAGGATTAAATTACTTAGTATGTGCAAAGCTCTTAGTGTACAAACACTGTCCTTTAAATCACGAAATTCAGGCCTGGCCCGAGGCCTCGGCTAGAATCATCAGCTACCTAAGGGCAGGAAACTCTTTGCCTTATTCATTGCTCTATTCCCTACTCCCAGTGTATTACCTGACATGCAACAGTCATTCCCTGAGTATTTGCTGAATCAGTCAATGGCAGGTACCAAGCAGTTAAAAGTTGTGAAAGAAAGGTAAAGAATTGGAGAACAGAAACTGGGTAGGGGCTTGAAGTTCCTTTTGTCTCCACCTACTGGGCTTCCAGTTTTCTCATTTCTTATGTTCTCTCTATGGACCAAAGTGTGTTTCTGGGAAATCCCTCCCTCACTGGAGAAGGACAACAAGTGGCCCAGTCGCGTACTCTGTGCCTTCCCAAACCTCCTCTCAATGCCCAACCACACTGTTGTCTTTCCTGTTGAGCTAAAGTGCCGTGAGGACTGGGGTCTTACTCATTCTGCTTACCCTTGGGTCTCCAGGGCCCTGCCCATAGAAGTTGCTCAATAAATAGTTGTGAAAAAAGAAACGAGAGAAGGCGGGGGAGGACAGGATGAGGAAGGAACCTAGAGAGAGAAGAAGGGAAGGAGAGAAATAATACAGGGTCTCTGGGAAGTTCTGTCTGGGAGGAAGGGTGCTCTGGTGGAAAAAGCAAGGAAAGGAATGACGTAAGAACAGAGCAGTTGGTATATAATTCATCTAGGTTGAGACACCTGAATTTATTGTAAACAGTTATTGCCAATGTTTGAGACACCTGAATTTATTGTAAACAATTATCTGTTCTTTGATATTCACCTCAGTATCATGGGTTTAAGTTCATCATCGCCAATGTTTGATCTCCTTTTCCTGATGATGATCATGTTCCCTGATTCTGGATTCGGCCAAAAATGCACATGTGGCCTGAAGATTAATGATGCAACACATGGCATAAACTCTGCTCCCCATGAGAAATGCCCTCGAGGAGTGCAGAGATGGGGAGGATTGCTGTACACTTGGGAGGTCAAGAGAGTCTCCAGGTCGGAGGATGGAAAAGCCAGCCCAAGACAGAGGCAATGGAGGCATTGACCAAGAGCCAACAAAGGTGAGGAAACAGGGACCTCAATGATCAACCTCCCAGAGGATGACACCCAAGGACAACTTTATGACTGTGAAAATGAGATAAGGATGTGAAGCCTGGCTAACACTGGGCATTACTTTGAGCCGAAAATTGTGCTCAATGGTTAATGACATATTAACTTCTATTGATACACCTTATAACTATATGTAGGTATGTATGTGTATATGTGCCATATATAATAAGAAGGGACTGTGTCAGAGAGGGGTGAGCTAATTTGCCTGCGATCATTCAGTGTATATGTGGCAGAACCAGGGTATGAGGATATGAGATTATGGACCAGGAGCAGAGACCCGCCATGGTGGCCACAGCACCCATGGGCCAGCATTGGCCGAACCGGGGCCTGAAAACAGACCAGAGCCCCCGCATACTCCAGAGCCTCTTTTGGGTGACCTTTCAAACATTTGGAACTGATCATTCAATGGCTCAAAACAACAACCACCACCAAAAAAACCCAAACCCAAACAAACAAACAAACAAAAAACCTTCCAGAAAAGGCAGTACTGTCTGGGTAGGGGATTTTAAGCCTTGTTGGAGTAGAAAGGAAGTTTTTAGCAACCACAGGCCAATCTTTATTTTAGAGGACAGAAATGAGGCGGCCATGTCTTGGTGGCCCATGGCCACATGTGGAGCCCGCCATGTCACGTGGAGCTCGGGCGCTGGAAGCCGGAAGTCCAGCGGGGCGCTCTTCCACATGGCCACACTCATGCAGATGCCTGCAACAGCTCTCTGCTCGGTTGCCTTAACTTTTCTAAATTACTAAACAGGACGGCTTACCTATGGATTTCAAATTAGCTATATAGAGGGGAAGTCTCCATCTTAATTTCCACATGGGCTTTGTTTTGGACAGATATTGAGAATTCCGAACGAGGTTGCATCCCGGCGACGTTCGGCTAGATGGAAACAGAAGCAAACAAACACAAGGAAGGCTTCGGAACGGACCTCGCAGCTGCAGGGGGAGAACGGCTTTGAGGCGGTTAGCCCCGGCGAGGAAGGGCAAGGTGAAGCCGCGTGTCTACACCCTACACATACATATTCAGATGCTTTGTCAAAAAAGCTCAGAGCTGGAGCATTTCAATTAACAAAGTGGGATGGTTTACCTGATAAAATGCTCCCTGTGCGAGTGTAATTACATATTTATACCCCACAGAGATTTTTTAATTTCTGTCTGGTTTGTTTGCCTTGAAAGTGTTTGTCTCTGGAAGTGTTCTTGATGCACAGTTTTAAAGCCGTGCTGGCCGACTGTGTGGCTTGTTTTCCTTTTAGATTCATTACAGTTTGAGCATGATGCGCTTCCCACTGTCTGCACCCAATATTGATACTTGCACAAGAAGACAATGCATCAAGGAACAGGAAGAGCATTAAAGGAATACTGTCGAGTACCTGTCTTCTCCTTCTCCCCTAGTACTGCTCTCTTTTAACCCACCCGAGGCTGCTAATTGAATCTAAATGCTTGACTATGTTTTCTTTCTTTGCAAGTTTCCTTGTTTCTGTTCATAAAGCTTTTCCCTCATCGCTGTCCACCCTCCCCACCCACAGAGCAAAGAAAGCTGAAAGCCTGGAGTTCCTTTCTGTGGCTCTCTGCCCCTCCCTTTCCTGATGAATACACAGACACACAGATATGGACGGCCAATTAATTGGGCTTGCTTTCATTCCACCACTAAGCGACGGACCCCCTGCTATGTCCTGGGTACCACTGATAGGCTTTGGGTATACAGAGATAAGTCTTAGTCCCTGATGTCACCGACCTGTGTGCTAGCAGAGAAGCCAGGTGTAGAGAGAAGCAATTACAGCCTCGAAGAGCAAGTGCTGTAACCAAGCTATGCACGAAGTACAGTGGAGGCATCATGGACGTGGAAATTAATTCTGCCTAAGGCAGGCTTCATGGTGGAGGAGGTGGTCCCCCCACAGACAGGAGAGCTTACCAATTGCGCAGACCAGTGATAAAGCCCTGAAGAAGACCAACACGGTCCTTGAATTCATTCTCCTGGGAGGGAGCAGACTGTAAGGAAGAGAACAAAGAAGATAATTGCAGACTGTGATAAGTGCTGTGAAGGGAATAATGATGGAGACAGAGGAAAGGAAGGTCCTTTAAACTGGCTGGTAAGGGAAGGCCTCTTTGAGGTAATGTTTGAGTTAAGACCTAAAAAAGGAAGGATGACAAGGAACTATTCACACGCAAAGCTAAGGGAAGAGCAAGTACCAGTCCCAGAAAGAGGCTGGAAGAGGCAAGAAGCATTGGGGAGGTAGGTCTTGCGGGATACAGCAAGGTGGACAGAGTGAGGGGCTTAGCTGGAACCAGGTCCCAGAGAGCCATCAAGCCCATGGTAAATGTTAGGTACATTTTATTCCCAGAAATAGAGATCAAAACCATGATAAGATATCACCTCACACTTAATCAAGAACGGCTATCACCAAAAAGACAAGGGATAACAAGTGCTGGCGAGGGTGTAGAGGAAAGGGAGCCCTTGTGCGGGGTGGGTGGGAATGCAAACTGGTGCAGCCACTCTGGAAAACAGTATGGAGGTTCCTCAAAAAAATTAAAAATAGAACTGCCATATGATCCAGCAATCCCTCCTCAGAGTAGATACCCAAAGGGAATGAGAACGGGATCTCAAAGAGGTATCTGCACTCCGTATTCATTGCAGCACTATTCACAACTGCCAAGATATGGAAATGATGTAAATGTCCAACATCAGATGAATGATTGAGTGTGATATATATAGATATATAGCCATGAGACAGAAGGACATCCTGCCATTTGCAACAATGTGGACGGGCCTTGAGAACATTATGCCAAGTGAAATAAGTCCCACAAAGAAAAAACAAATACTGTCTGATCTCATTTACATGTGGAATCTAAAAAAATTGAACTCATAAAAACAGAGTACAGTGGTGGTTACCAGGAGCCAGGGAGTGGGAGAAATGGGGAGATGCTGGTCAAAGTAAAAACTTCCAGGAATAAAATGAGTAAGTTCTGGGGATATAATATACAGCATGGTGATTATGGTTAATAATACTGCATTATATACTTGAAAGTTGCTAAGAGAATAGACCTCTTTTTTAAGATTTTCTTTACTTATTTGACAGAGAGATGAGAGAGCACAAGCAAGGGGAGGAGCAGTGAGAGAGGGAGAAGCAGGCTCCCCGCTGAGCAGGGAACCCAATGAGGTCTCCATCCCAGGACCCTGGGATCATGACCTGAGCCGAAGGCAGATGCCTAACTGACTGAGCCACCCAGGCACCCCAAGAGAAAACAGACCTTAAATGTTCTCACCACAAAATGAAATGGTAATTATGTCATGTAATAGAGTATTAGTCGACACTATGGTGATAAACATTTTGCAGTGCCTAATGTATCAAAGTAACACATTGTCCTTAAACTTGCACAATGTTATTTGCCAGTTATATGGCAATAAAGCTGGAAAAAATTTTAAATTACAAAGGTTTTATTCCCAGAAAAATAAAAAGTCATTGAAGAATTTCAAGCAAAAGAATGACATGATTTAGGTTGTTAAAAGATCAGTTTGGTTACTTTACGGAGAATGGGTAAAGGAACAATAGTTGAAATGATAACAAAATTGAGAAGGTAACTTGGTTAATTCATTGGTTAATGTCTATCCTCTCTAATAGACTGTAAGCTCCAGGAGGACAAGAGCAATGTAACAACATAAGCTGTAATGCCCGAAACACAGTAGCAACTCAAGAAATAATTACTGAATGAACGACTGGCACTCTAAGTCAAAACCAGCCTATGCAAAGGCAAGGGAGCTGATTGACTTTACTGCTGGTCACAGACCAGAATACCATTCATTCTGAGAGATAGAATTAGTGCAATGAATTCAGCCAACGGCATCCCCATACTTGCCCAGGAGGAAACAACCCTACCCTGTGCTTCCCTCGTGTAGCTCACCCCATTCACTCACCTTTAGCAGTAACGTCAGGGGAGGAGGCTGCCTGCAGGAAAGAAGCAATCCATATATTAAGTTGTGTTGGCCCAGGAAAGACAGTAATTGGTGCCACTGGATGCCCAGCATTGGGCTGTGGGAAAGAATGAGACCAAAAAACGAAAAGAAGAAATGCACCGTTAAGAGACGTAGAGAGATCAGGGCAGTCCTCATCGTTGAGGTCCCGGATCCAGTGATGCCTGCCTTCCAGGTAACATGAGCAGATTTTTGGGGATAATCTAATTGAAGTTGGAATTCTTTTTATTACAACCAAAGAGTTATGATGGGCTGCTCTCCCTGGTTTCATCCAATTCTCCTGCTCTGGGAATCTAGAACAGAAGCAGTTTGCTGGTAGGCAGAGAGCATCAGTGGAAAATTTGGAGGTCAGGTTTCAACTCTAGCTGCAAGCCAGGGAGACAAATGCCACACAAAATTACGTTGTTTCAGTCTTTGTATTAGGTCTCTGAATTTCTGGCATTCTGTACCCACAGGCTGGCCTCTTTCATCACAGCCAGGAGAGCCACATACAACACCACACCCATAGAGGCCCTTTGCTGACTACTCAGAATATTTGGGCTCTGAGTCATTTCTTAGGGTATCATCATTAAGTGCAAGAGTATAACCGCTGTTTTGAAATAATTGTGACCGCTCACGGTCAAGGCCCGTTCTCTGGGAGCCACCATATTGAGATTCTGCCCCTGACTATCATCGCAATCTCGAACAAAACACCCTCTGCTGTGTGCCCCTCATTCCCATAATTTTCCTAAACTGTTTTTTTTTTAACTTTTAATTTCCCTTCAAATACAGTGAACATGCCATTTGATGTTCCAATAAGCTCCCACTGGATATTATGGAGTCAAGTTGACGATTTCCTCATATTCATTGTTTACAGACATACAAATAATCAGCAAAATAAAAAGATATGCCAAAGAGGAGAGAGCTTTGCTTTGGGATGTATTGTGAACTAGACAAGGGGTTCCTCTTCATCACGTCTTTATACAATGGCCTCAGGATTTAGTTTGAATTTAGATGCTGAGGATTCATAGAGGATAAGGCACACTCATATATGAACATTGAAACACCATCTACTACTTTCCTCTTGGTATCCAGGCTATGATGTCATTTTAAATAGTGGTGTGTGAAGTTCAAATGCTTGAGATGTTTGCTGTATAAGTCAATCAATAATAATAATAATAATTGCATATTTATCCACTAGGCTACCTGGAATATAGTCGTGTTATTTTACTCAGCACTCAGGGAAATGCAGGGTTTTCATTTTCTCTCTCTTTTTGGAAGGAAACATACTGCTGAGACTATTAAGGAAAATGCAAATCTCCTGGCTGTTTGGGAAGGCTCCAAAAGAGTGAAAGTGAGCAGTTGTTACCAGCAGTGTTTGGATGAAAATGTAAAATCTTTGTCTTTAAAAATGTTTGTTTAACTGAGGAGAGTTTACACAGCTTGTAGAGAATTAGAGTGGAAGAAATTACATTTCGATTGTACCATCATCAGTTTTCTCCACCTGCCAGTTGTCCCCATTGTAGTCTGCCAGGGCATTAGTGATACTTAAAATGATCAAAGAAACGATCAGAGAGAAATCACACACACACACACACACACACACACACACACACAGAACCGTTCTCATTAAGATGGGAAAGAATAGATTTACTTCAAAATGGGAATTTGCATCCCTCCTGGGCCACACACATTCAGAATAATTTCTTATAAAATGAATTTGTCAATCAGATGTACATTCTACTTCCCCCCTGCCCATGGCTAATGAACAAGGCAGAGAACATTTAGAAAGTTCCTCAAACACTGACTCTTTGGCAAGCACAGAACTCTGGACCTTGTACATGCTCAGTAAATATTTGTTGACTAAATTTTTAAAAGGAATGCTTACCTAAATTAGTGATCAATTAGTCATTAATGATTAGTTGATGGATTTGTTTAAGTTCTTTTTGGGAAAAAAACTCTACTTGAAGCAGAGGTAAGGTGATGCATGTCTAGGTTTCTTTGTAACATTTTCCCCCAGACCCTTACCTTCAGCCAACCCTAGATACGGGACCACAGGTAGACGCCAGTTAATAATGGGTGAGCCACAATGGAACAGAATGGCCCCTCTGTTCCAAGTTTCTAGAGTCTAGTCATGATACTCTCGTTAACACTCTCTTCCTCTCATATTAACATAGAAGCCATAAATCCCGGAAAGTGTATCTACTCCTTATCATACTGAGACAATAATATGGCCAAAGGAAGGACACAAGAGTACCACAGCAGTCTGTCAAATTACAGTTTATGAGGCCTCTGTTGGTTCCTAAACCAGACCGCTGGGTTCATGTGGGGAAGCTTTTCTTTAAAAAGCTCAATATTCTTGGGCCCACCCTAAAAAAAGTAAGGGGAAAAAAAAAACCCTGAATATTTGTGACACCGGAGATCTATTTTTTTAAAAAACTTTCTTTCTTGAGATCAGCCACATCTGGGATCTATTTCTTCACATTGTGACAGTGGGGTCCCTAAGAAGCATCTTGGCACAGGGAACATTTAGATGGGAAACAAGAAGACAGGGGTGTCTTCCAAGAAAACCTTTGGTTTCCTGCAAAGCAGATGCTTAGCCGACTGAGAACCTGATGACGAGATTCTAGATTCAGTCACTTGACATTGATGGCTCTGCAATGGCCAAGAAAACAACCGAGTTGTTTTGAAATAAGCACCTTTCTACTCTATCAAGGTCAAACCTTTTACTTGATGTACTTAACTAACCATGTAAAATATTACATCAGCAAGCCTACGAGGCACTTAGAGATATATTCACATTTGCATAATGTCCTCTGTAAGTTAGTCTTTGGTCCTTAAGGGTGTTTAGAATAACTGCATGCAAGAATATACCTAATCCAATCTCATTTTAGCTTTTGCTCTTTTAAGATTTCAAAATTAATAAATCCTCCTGATACTCCAAATTACCATGAGCTTTTATAAGCATAACTTTGTAACTTTAACCCATTTATGAACATACCCCACAGGCAAATGTACTAATGAATAAGAAATAACATTAGAAGTTTAAAAGATGGTCTCTTTATGAAGTAATGTAAGAAAATCCTGTTAGCTGGATCAAGTACAAAAGTGCGATTTCTTAAAAAATAGAAAATCCGTCACAAAATTACATGTAATTACAATAACCAAAGGATAGAAAGTAAGAATAGTTGAAGTACCATGCATTATTTAACTTAGTACATGTTATCGCTTGCTTGCATATGGATGAAAGCAGGAAGAAGGGGACTGACAACCTCTCTGCCTGTGGCTGCAGAAATTGTGGTATTTGTACCTGACTTCCCGGTATGTGAATTCTTGGCCAAACCTATCAACACACCTGACAGGTAGACTGTGCTTCCAGCAGCTTCCGTCATGACCTGCCAGCCCCCTCTCTGCCTTCATGCCGTTCTCGCTGCCTGTCTCCTTATAAGAGGCCTTTACTACAGAGTAAAGGCCAGGCCAGCTGTCTCCTTCTGAGCCAAAAGAAATGCAAAAATCTAGCTTGATCAACAAAGTGACTTCTCCATTGACCGGGCAACAAAATTATGAGTCACAGATAGTCATTATAGGCATGCTTACAAGTGACTATCAGCTTTCAAGCCATTCTGCAGTGATTTTGCTCACTACAAAAATATCATAACTATCATATTGCCAAAAGGCCTATGGCACATACATCTATTTTACTGATTAGGACACCTGGACACCGGGGGGATAAATCACTTCCCGATGTCACACAGCCGGTCCCTGCCTGAGCAGAAAATAGAATTTAGATTTGCCGAGATTCCAATTTCCTATGGTTTACTGCAATGATATCAAAAAGGAGGATGGAATGTCACCATAAAGAACTCGAAAGGAATTTTGTGAAGAACAAGAAATGATATTATTAGATAAGCTAAATACAGAGCGGGTACTCAGCCTGTGGACTGTCAAGGGTCTTGAGTATTACCTGTGGCTGAGATCACAAGGAGCAGTCTGGTACCAGAGAAGGTGGAGAAGTAGGGATCCAGGGGATGGGTCCAGATGGGCAAAGTGGAGGCTGACTTTGCAGGCCATTCCTGGAAGAGACACTCTCTTACATCGCTGACAACCTCTCTAGAAAGGACTTTGGCAATCAAAAGTTTGTATCCTTTTTTTTTTAAAAAAAGATTTTATTTATTTATTTGACAAGAGAAAGCGAGATCGCAAGTAGGCCGAGAGGCAGGCAGAGAGAGAGGAGGAAGCAGGCTCCCTGCTGAGCAGGGATTAATCCCAAAACGCTGAGATCATGACCTGAACCAAAGGCAGAGGCTTAATCCACTGAGACACCCGGGTGCCCCAAAAGTTTGTATCCTTTATGTTTAAGTAAAACTGAAACATGGATAAAAATATATGTTGAAAAGCTAACTGCAGACTTGTTTATATGGTGAAAAGTTAGGAATAGTTTAAATATCCAGCAATAGGAAAATAGTAAAGTAAATGATGGTAATTTCTGGGATAAAACATTTAATGTCATGGGCAAGTGCTTTCTCTATAAAATTGAATGAAAAAAATCAATTTAATGAGATGATCTCCAATAAATTACATTAAAATATTAATAGTGATGGGGTTTATTTTCTTGCCATTTTTGATAATTTCAAAATTCTCTAGAATAAACATGTATTACTTTTATAATCAGAAACACAATGAACTTTTAAAAATTGACACACTGTGTTCTTTTACTCTGTTGATGGAAAGGTGGATTAGCATGATTTAGAGTGTAGGAGTATTTGTAAGGATAGTTCACTATAGCATTATTTGTAGAAGGGAGAATTTAAGAAAACATAATGTCTACCAGCAGTAAATGGGCAAATAAATTAGTAATTATTACTATTATAATCTCTGTTTTTATGGGTAGGTAAAATTTGCTGGTTCTTACATGTGCTACATGCAGTTCTTAGAACTTCAAATGATTTTTAGGGTTTTAAAAAAAAATTGTATTTATTTATTTGAGAGAGAGACAGAGAGAGTATGAGCATGGGGAGGGGAGGAGGGGAAGGGACAAGCAGACTCCCTGTTGACCAAGCAGAGTCTAAGGTGAGGTTCCATCGTAGGACCCCAAGATCACAACCTGAGCCAAAGTCAGATGCTTAATTGACTGAACCACCCAGGTGCCCCCCCTTAACCTTTCAAATCCCCAGTGTAACTCTCTGAAGTACACACTACTATTCTACCCATTTACAGTTGAGATACCACATTCATGCAATGTTCATCATAGCCAGCTTTGAAGTAATAATGCAGTCTGATGTGCTGACACGGAAAGATGTCCATAATTATTGTTATGCAAGTAAAGAAAATAAAATATTTAGGATGATCACCTTTTTGTTTGTTTTTTTTTTTTTAAGTATACATGGGGTTGCCTAGTTAGTTTGGTCAGAGGAGCCTGTAACTCTTGATCTCGGGGTTGTGTGTTTGAGCCCCACACTGGGTGTAGAGATTACTTAAACACATTTTTAAAAAACACATTTTTTTTTAAAAAGTGTACACAAAAATGTTTGCAAACATTTGTACATAGAAAAAGGTCTGGAACTGGAAACTAAATTACTGATAGGACTTTTTCCTGGGGAATGAGAGCTGAAAGTGATGAAGAGAGAGAGTTTCACATTGTAGTTCATATACTTCTAAATTTTTATTTAAAAAAATATTCACAAAATTAAAATAGGATTACAGTTTTAAAAGAACAAAGAAGAATAAAATTACCCTGCTTTTACTAATATTTGGAAGACATAATAAAACTCAGCTGGAAAAAACATCCACAAACCATCCAATAGAATTTAACATGGGTAAGTAAAGATGCTTGGTATTGTCTCAGCCAAGATGTCATGGATAAACAAGTGGGACATATGTAAGCAAAATTGCTCAGAGAAGAATGATAACTACAAGTTTGGAAGCAATAAAGAGAACAGCTTGGTTAAACAAAGGGTCTTTATTAATAAACAAAGAAAATTAATTTGATGACATGAGATAGTTTGTTAACACTTGGGACTTGATCCAGTAAGCAACAGGTAACTACTGTAAGTTCTAAGACAAAGAAATGACATGGTAGGCCCCAGGATATTAGGGAAATTAATCTTATAGATGATTCAGACGGCTTGGAAGGAGAAGAGCCCATAAGTGGTTGGAACTTTTCAAATATCAAGGCCTATAATTAGATAATTAGAACTGGGCTAAAAAATGGAGAGGAAGAGACATAATAGAAGAGTCCCACCTTCAGACCCAGGCAAAAGGACTGGGATCCCAAGCTGTAGAGGGCTCCATATATCACAAAGTTAAAAAAAAAATTTTTCGTAAAGAACACAAGGATGTATCTTTCTGAATTCAATGTTCTGTGATGGTACAGCACAACCCTTAAGTCTAAATGTCTATTCTGCTGACTAACACCTCTTAGGTCCCAGGGAAATGCTATTCCACCTTTCTTGCCCTAAGCTCTTGAAACAAATTGGAGTGGTGTTCCGCCACCTGTGTCCAATACCATGAAGGTTGTCAGTTTTGCTAGAGCTTACATGGAGGCAAACTATGGAGTACAGGAGGGTTTGAGCAGCAGGCATATGTTCAAGAGAAGACAATAACTTATAAAAAGCCTTCTTCTCAGCATGACTGCACCAGGTTCTTGCTTAAAACAAATCCTTTCCTAGTAGTGTTGAGTATACGTTTTCTTGCTTCTCTTTGTGCCCCAGTTTGTGGTTTCAGAGTCCTCATGAATTAATGTATATTAAAAACAATTGCATTGGGAGCTGAAGAACATTTTGCAGTATTAAACAATTCATATCACTCTTCAACTTGAGGATCTAGATATAGCATGTATGTAATAAGAACTACTCACTAATGCTAATAATTTCATTTTGATAAGAATAGTTAGCTCCTTCTGCCCATGGGTCTTGTCCCTGTGCTTTAATCAAATCACCTTTTTTGCACCAAAAAAAAAAAAAAGAATAGTTAATAAAACTGAATTCATCTTAAAAATTAAATATAAAGGTTAGCTTTATCTAAAAATTTTGCTTTAAAGCATTGAAATTCACTCTTTGTATTTTGCCTTTAATGGATAAATTTAAATATTTTAGAAGAAAATAATCTTCTGAAAATGCATTGAGAAGTAATTTTAATTTTTCAAATTAATTTTAATTTTTCAATGTTTACTTTTATTTTAATTCATATTTTTACTGAAAATATATTCAAATTTCATACTCCTAAATACAATTACACTTTATTTTCTAATTTGTTAGGTCACCTCTGTTAGTAGAATACAAATTGAGTGAAAAATCTTGATTATAGCAACATATTTGGTGATTTTGCTAAAATAAAGGCAAGAAAATAAATTTTATTGAGTATATATAAAACAACTTATGAAATATGTATCTTTATTTTGTCACTCACCTAAACATTGCCAGCCCGTCAACGATAGACCCAGCCATGGGCAATTATAATTAAATTCAGTTGTCTTTGACATTTTGCCAACTTTCAGTCACATATACACCAAAGCTTTACTCATATTTTTATGTCATTATGAAAGTATTATTTATTCACACAAAAGGAGTCATATCTTATTGAATAGTTTGTGGGCTCAAAATTTCATAACTTCTAAGTGTTAGACACAAGGTATATGGACCACTATTATTTTACTCTTGCTCTGGGTCCCTCGAATGACAGGGGCAGTCCTGGATTCCAAGCACATTAAAAAGGAAGATCTAAAATCAGATGAGGGGAATAAAGGAAATGGAGATGTTAAGAATAACAAAGATATGAATCTGTGGTCATACCAACAAAAAGAGGGAAGTTGAAGAGGGAAACTTGAACCCATCCGTCCTGTGATAAAGCCTTGTGAGCGTGAGTAGTTGTAATTAGTTATAAACCTGCAGACAGAAGTTGAGGAACTGTAAGTTCAGAATCAGTACTATCAGTCAGGAATAACGGGAGGATGACGTTGGCATCATCCCTGGGAGGACATCTTTTGTACAACAGTCTCTGATGGGCCATGACGCCATGACTGGAGTGAACAGATGCTCCGTTGGTTGGAATCAAATTCAGGTTTGTCTAGTACGGACAATCCCAGAGTGGTTCTTTAGCTGAGATTTCAGAAACATTGGCATGGTTTCAGAATTCCCAAATCATACCATGGGGTTGCTTAGAAGCAAGTTTTAATAAATGAACTCTTTAGATCCTTTCTGTTACTGTTCTCTGAAAATCACTTCTTTTGTTCTTATGCAGCCTATACATCTGGGCATTGTCTTACATTATGGGGACTCAGTTGACCTCATCTTCATGTTCCTTAGATTTTGTATGAAGGCTACATTTTTCTTTTAGGCTGCCTGACACTTTAGAAAAAGGCAGTAACCGTTGTCTACCTGGACTCAGCTCTGTGACTTGACAGGTCACTTTTTCTCTCTCATCATCACATTCCCCACACAGGTGCTCACAGTCGAACAGTAATGGCTGCACATGGACTGTTTGCACTGCCTCAGCCCTGCTTGTCTGACTGACCTCTGTCACCATTGGCTTTGTCTTGCATGAGGCAGGTTTTGACCATATCTATATGGTCCCTGCAGATCTGAGTGGAGAAAGAAGAGAATCTCAGCAAAAAACCAGGAGGAAGACAACCATCACCCAGAGAGATAACTTAGCTTTGTTCCTTCCTTTCAGACCCTTCTCTCCCCATCTTACCCTCAACCACCACCACACAAATCTTCAGAAATCTCCCAGGGACAAAGTCCTTCTTTCTGGGACAGGGAGGTCTCTCAATACTTTTTAACCTTTTAATACACTGTCCTTTTTTATTATATGAGGTTAAGATATAATATCCCCAACCTTAATTCACATTCAATTTCTGTTGTTTTTAAAATCCAGTTCAAGTCAATAAGTCATTTCTGGGATAATGTTTATTAATATGAGCATTTTCAGTCTCCAACCCCACTCTCCCACCCATCCACACACACATACCATACCCTTACCAGCTAGAAGATTGCTGTCCACTTCTTCCTACTTTTGCATCCTCTAAAGCATATTTTTGGACTTTGCCAAACCAGTCTGGGCTCTTTACAACACAGAATTTGAGGAATGATAAACAGAAAACAACAACAACAACAA
The DNA here is from genome assembly GCA_004024625.1 of Mellivora capensis. Taxonomy (NCBI): domain Eukaryota; kingdom Metazoa; phylum Chordata; class Mammalia; order Carnivora; family Mustelidae; genus Mellivora; species Mellivora capensis. Next base: position 65,005 of record PISX010007333.1, on the reverse strand, counting down.
CAACAACAAAAGAAAGAAGAGAGTGGGAAAGAATCTTTCTAGCAAGGCTGCTTCCATTGCTCTCCTGTGTTGTTCTAGGGGATGGGAAAAGCTTTGAAAGAATTTAAAAAAAAATTTTTTTAAATTAAAATTAAATTAAATTTAAAAAAAAAAGCTTAATTCTTTGAAAGAATTTTTTTTAAAGAAGCATGAATGGTCTAACTGGTCCACACAGTAATGAACAGAGAAAACACTGCAGTATGAGGTGTCTAGAAATTATTTCTGGGGTGGAGGTGGTACGTGAGAATATCTGGAACTGGACCAAATATGGAAGGAGTGAGAAGAAGCAAGGGGATGTTTGTCAGAGGGACATATGAAATATACCTCCTCAACTGTTATTTAAGTAATTGAAGTAAGAATTAGAATTTCTTCAATTTCTTGTGGTTGCTGGGCTTCTCAAGAGTAGAGCTCCTCACGGACAGGCTACTTCAGCTTTTGTTAATACCGAAGTGACATAATTATATAAGCCTCTGGTTGGAAAGGCATTATCAACTCCTTTTTACATTCCACAGGGTTATGGCTCTCTAAACAGAAGGAAGAGCAGGGGAAGAGGCACATAAATATGTTTAGGCAACAGGGAACATCCCAGTTGTTGTAGAGATGATTCCTCAACATATCAGATGAACTTAACATTTCCCACTGACATGCTTTCCTTCTTTCTCCCTCTTAGGAATCTTTCAAAACCAGCTTCCAATGTTTATGTTCTTACTTTTCCAGGAAGAAAGACAGGATGTCAAAATGATGGCCTTTTTCTACCTGAAAAATTTACTACACAAGGACTTGCTATATTCCTTGGACTGGTAGTAGGTCTATAAATGTTATTTGTGGTAGATCATTGGAGCTAAACATTACATATCCTAGAAATTTTCTGATGTATGTGTGTATGTTTCATAAGAAAAAGGCTAAAAATTATTAAAAGCATTTCTTTCTGCTGTGTTGGTCAGTGATAATTGAAATTCAAAATGCTGGAATAAAAAAAGAGAGTACCTTTACTCCCTTTGATAATCTGAGAGTTGAGAAACCTCTCCTAAAATTGGAAACATCTACATTTTCACATTCTCTTTCTTACCAGTTGAGAATATCAGAAAGAAATTGACTCATTTTAAAACTGTTCATCACATGTTTAAAACTTAGGAAAATCTTGGAAACATTTTATCAAATATTACCCAGCCTCATTTTTGTCAATTTACTATTGAAATGTGTGTGTGTGTATATATATATAAACTTAATTAGGTGATCTAGATATTTTCTATAACTCTGCCATGTTTGTTTTCAAGAAGTGTGGATTTCCATCTGTCAGAGTTTGAAATCAAATTCCAAAACAGGGAGCTTGACTCTGAATAAGAACCCATGGAAATTGTTAAGACCCATTTTCACAAGGATATAATCCAACTCTAGAAGCAGCCACAGTTTATGCCAGATTTGAGGATAAAATCCCTTTTGGTCTGTGAGGAGAGTTGAAATTTTAATCAACTATTTTCTAGCTCATAGAATCCCATATGGTGTTGGGTCATTTTGAACATGGGAATACTTTGACATTGTGTACCACTTTTGTTTCTTCCCTAAAGGAAAGCCACAACACCCTCTATCTGGAGGTCTGGGTGGAAGCTACTCCCAAGAGCCCGTTGATATCTGCTGGCAAAGCCACCCGAGCAAGTCACGCGTGAGTAGTTTCCTTGCTAATGTTTTGGCATGTCATGATTATGCACTGCTAAGTCTTTGTCAGGAATAGACCTGTTGCCAATGTTTGTTGTTCATGCCTGTTGTTATTAATTTTCTCTCTTTCCCTCCCCTACAGCAATCATGCTCTGTTGTAAACGGTAAGGAGAACAAGCAAGAAAGCTGAACGTTGCTGTCCTTCCCATTGGCTTGCAAGAGCAAAAGGAGATGAGATGTGAGAGAAGGAGAAAGGAGTGTACTGGTGTCAAACAAGGAGGTTCGTTGGTACGAATTCCTGAGTGTAAAGAGCTGTACTCTATCTTTCCCATTGAAATCACTGGGGATGATGTCTGATATCCAGACTGATATCTGGACCCCTCCCCCATAACTTGATGTGTGTGGAGATAGACCTAAGTATTAGGGTTACTTATTTATAAGTTCATGAAATGATGCTGATGTAAAGTCAAAGTTGAGAACATTTGCTCTAGACTCAATGAGCCATCACCATGAGGATCAGCTCTTCATTTGTTTCTTATCTTCCCTTCAGACTTGTTAAACTGTACCCTCTCAGTCATCATGGGACCATGTTACATTGGAACCATCCAGGACCTGCAAGATCAGCTAGCTTCTGAGGTAGCAATAATGTGACAGAAAGAGCACTGGACCTAGGTCCCAGGAATAGACTGTTCTGTTCATAGTTCAGTGAACTATGACAAATCATGAACAAGTCATGGCTTCTCTCTGGGTTTCCTTTTTCTAAGCTACTGTACTTTGGGAAATTCAGCGACCATTATGAATATACCTAATTTGGTATCAGGCCTATGTGGTAATGCATAATTGCTCAGTAAATACTTCTTTTTTTTGTTTTGTTTTTTATAGATAATAAGGACACTGAACCTCAAAAGGATAAAGTAATTTCCCAGAGCTCTATTATATCTGAAGCCATCGGCAGTTTTCTTGTTTGGGTGTAGGTTTTTTACAATTGGCTCAATTGAAAACATATGACTTAACTCTATCCATTGGTCAGCTCTCATCCTCTTCCCCTAGCAACATATAGACACATATATTCATAAATGTGGTTCAAGAGGAACTGCAATCCAAGAGAAAACAGATCTGTTAGTGCTACCTCAGGATATCTGGGGCGTGGACTGCTTACCAAATCCCAGCTCTGAAAACATTCCACTTTGGAGTTCCAAACAATCTACCTACATCTCCTCTTCTATCTCCTCCATCAATAAAATGGAAAAATGCCACCAGAGATTAAATCTTGCCTGCATGGCACTTTAAAGATTAAAATGCACTACATTAAAAAAAAAAAAAAAAGCAAAGCATTAACCATAGGGAGGAATAGGAAAATCAACAAGGGAAGGTAATAACAAGTGAATCAAGCAGAAGGGAAGCCTTCAATAAAAATGAGCTACACGATTGATATAAACTTAAATTTCCTGTTTTGATCCCTGGAGTATCTGTAGTTTGCCTGATTGAGACTTAAATCAAATTTCTAGGCAAAGCTGCTGTGTTTATATAATGGGCAGGCCTATTTTTAAAATTAGAAACATTCAAGGTAACTTAATTCTTAGGTGAGTATTGGGGCACTTTTTATCTCTCTCTCTTCCTGACTGTCTCTTTCTCCCTATCTCCTTCTCTCTCTGTCGTGTGTTGATCCTCACATTCAAACATGTAACAATTGATGGTGTTTTAATTTGTGCAATAGTAGAGCTAAATATTTACCTGTGAAAAGAAGCTTTTTCCTTACTGACAAACGTGTTTAGAGGCCTTCAAATATTTTGAAAACAGAGAATAGCATACACTTTAGTCCCTTACTACCACTCAAAGAGATTTCAAAGCCCCCACCCCCACCCCCAGTTGTATCTTATTTGGTCAAGTACATGCTAAATCAGGTAAATGTTTTCTAGGAAACTGCAAAATCAGATAGGAAATATTTTTTTACTTGATATTGTGAAGCTTCTCTTTCCTGAAATGTCTCCATGATCACCTGGGACAACTACATTTCACATTTTCATTAAGGTGTCAGCCTAACTTTCCAGAAATCCTTGCTGCTACACTGGAATAACTCCTCTTCAAGTTTGTAAAGTAAAAGAATAACAATTTTTTTCTAAACATTAAAAGGCAAATTTGAATATGATAAAAGTAACAATTGGCTGCCATTGCCTGCCCAGCATTGTCTTCAAAGATGCTGGTGGCTGGGGAGATAGGCTGCTAGGAAGGGAAAGAGGAACCTCTATGTAGGTACCCCCATCAGAAAGCAGGGAAGCCAAGGGTTGTCTCCAAGTCCCCAGTTTCCCTGGATTGAGCTAATGAGATGGGAGCCAGCTATCTGGGGGACTCCTGGAATCACTATCTCTTTTCTCCAAGTCCCATCAACCACAAGGCCCAGAATCATTCCACGTCTATTCAAGCTGGAGTGGACAACTGCCACCAGGTGGCACCAAACTGGGGCCAGGACCAGGATAGATTTAGATGGCACAGACCCCTGGAAGTCCCAGATGGCTAGTTGGGCAACCTTACTCTGGTCATTTCATTAATTTTGCAATACGATGCCAGGTTTTAAGCAAGTGAATTTTTTGGATCCTACATCTCATCTTTTGGACCATACGTGGCTAGAGTTTTGCTCTACTTACTATTATACTCAATTTTATGTAGTGTTACTATTGAGGTTTTATGTTCAACTCCCAGTCAAATTCTCAATTCACTAAGAAGAGAAATAATGTTTCCCGTAGTTCTTATATACCTCATAGTGCCTCGTGTGGTATGGATGAAGGGTAAAGATTCAACAACTACATTTTATTGCAGTACTGAATATTTAGTACAGTATGAATTGTCTCAGTATAGATTTCTTTAACTGCCTGGATAGAAAACGGTCTCCCATAGACACTCCAACCCCAGATACATCCCCACATGCCCAGGGGGCTCTGGCACTTAACTCTACAATTGGCCAGCCTTCCAGAACACAAGCCGTTCATTCCTTTATCAGAGAGGTAAACAAAGGAGCAAAGCATCTTTCTTCAGAATATCTTGTGATTCCATGGCTCAGTTATTAGCACAACTTACTGCTTTTTCTGATTTTCTGGCTTTGTATATAGCTACTTAGATAACTCCTATTTTTCCTATCTGTGCTAAGTGATTGAGAAAAATAAAACACACACACCCATACTCACACATAGTATGTCCTTCTCAGGAGGAGTCACCAGCACAGAAGTCTGGAATGTGCTTGGCTTTGCACCCATCACAGCAAGGCATTAGAAATATTGGATTTAGTGTTGTGCATCCACAGATACAAAATTAGGCCGACAGAAGTCTGGATCTGGGCCTCGCTCCATACTGCTAACTTGTAGAGTCCCGGCAGCCAAAAGGGTTTGGAACGGTTGTCTCTCTACAGATGCTGCCATTCATTTCTGTGGGAACAGGACCACTTACATCTAATTACAGTTTCTGCTTAAATTAACAGGACAGATATGACGGCAAAAACTTCTTCAGACTAACTGGCGGGGAGACCTTTAGCTGACACAGTTTATGAAGTAGTTGGCTTACAGCAAAGTAACGTCAAATTTTAAAAACAGTTTGGGATTCGTATGATTCCACCCAGCAATTGGTGGCAGCCAGAGAAAAGTATATGGGGGTGGGGGTGGAGGAAGCAGAGGAGGCTGGCAGGAGCATATGCTATCTTACAAAGAAGAAAAGGTTATCTTAAGACATCAACCATTTTAGAAAGATTAGGTTATTTTACACAGTACCACTGCGAAGCTAATGAGCAGTGGAGCTGATAGGCTGAACCCTGACAGCTGAATTTCAGAACCTTGTTTTTAACCTTGACTGCCTCCAAGGATGGCTAAAGCCCTAAGTCATGATGAAAATGCTACTAACAACAATTAAAGGAGATTTGGTGGTGGATTGATGACAGTTTTACTGGCCTTCATTTTGGCCCATCAACTTTATGCTGTGAGGTCCAAGGGAAATTGTTCTTTCAGGACCCTACAGATCCCTAGAATGGGTGGCTAAGTAACCCACCAGGTTTGTTCCCTGTAAAAATTGGCCTCTAGCCAGCAAAGGACCAGACTGCCCTTGAGAGGGGATGTCCCAGCAGATGCCCAGGGTTCATAGAATTTGCCTCCAAATTGTCCTCTTGACTATTCTTTACCACCTTTTAGTGTGCTAAACCTCTCCTATCCATCTACCTAGCCTGCCAATTGCAGCCTTTGTCTTCATGACCTGGGGTGTGATTACCAATCCCTTTACCATCCCTTTGATCAAACAACTTGGCAAAGAATCACTTTGGCAGGGGGCAGCCTTTGAGCCACAAATATCTGTGCCCGGCCCCCATGGACAGCTCTCATCTGGAATAGACCAACCTTGGAATCGCTAACAGACATCTGGGATGATTATTTCACTTGGAGTCCAGAGAAGGACCAAGGAGGGATCTAGTGAGGAATCTAGTCTTATTCTTTGTGAAAGTAGCTACTAAAGTTTGAAGAAGTTGTTGTAGGGTTTCACAGCATACTAGACATGTTTGACTATATTAGATACATAGATATAATATATATGAATATATATATGCAAACATGTACATATATTTTCCTGAGAAATATACCTCACTTAAAAGTTGTATTTTAAAATGAAGCACTTAAATTAAGTTCTCTTAATTCCTGATGAGAGGGAAAAAAGTCCCTCTTTAAAAAAAATATTTTATTTATTATTTGACAGAAGGAGGGAGAGCGAGAAGGGAAATATAAGCAGGGGGAGTTAGAGAGGGAGAAGCAGGCTTCCCGCTGTGCAAGGAGAGCAACATCAGGCTCCATCCCAGGACCCTGGGATCATGACCTGAGCTGAAGGCAGATGCTTAACCACTGAGCCACCCAGGCGCCCTGAAAAAACGTCCCTCTTTCAAAGGTAAAGTTTTGGAGCCTAAATCATAAGAGTTAGAACCCTAAACCTGCTTGCTTACGACTGACTTTTTTTTTTTTTTTTTTTTTTTTGCTTTTTGCATTGTTTTGTTTAAATACGACAGTATCCAACATAGCTGCTAAACACTGGACAATATTTGAAGTCATAAGTACATCCACATGTTCCTCCAAATGACGTTTGGGGTCCTGCTTGCCAACATTCTTTATTGCCAGCTGTTCAGGTGTCATCTTATCTTCTTCTTCTACAGCCTTATTGTAATTCTTGGCTAATTCCAATATCTCTTTTACCACTGATTCATTGTGTTTACAGTGTTCACTGTAGTCCTGAAGTGTCAAACCTTCCATCCAACTCTTCTTATGCAAATTTAGCAACATCTTCTGTCCCAGTTCATTTTTCCGATAGTTAATTGTAATGGAGTAATAGTGTCTGTTCAGTCCATGAATTAACGCCTGGATAGATGGCTTGTTTAAATGACCCAGATTTGAGGTTGTTTGACTTGGTTCATGTCCTAAGACCATCATATTAGCATTGATCAATCTGAAGGCATCAACAACAACCTTTCCTTTTACACTCTGAATGGGATCCACAACCACTGCCACAGCTCTCTCCGACAAGGCTTCAAAGCTCTGCTGAGTGTTGATATCCACACCAGAAAGCCAACAACCAAAGCCAGGGTGACTGTGATACCAACCAACAACCATCTCAGGCCTTCCTGTCTGCTTCAACATATCTAACATTTTGGCTTGGAACACTGGATCAACTGCCTCCACACTGACACTTGTTCCTGACTGTGGGATAGCAAACACATCAATCACTCTGACGGTGTAATCATCAACAAATTCTCCAAGCATCAGACCCATAACTCCCATGGGAACTCCAGCCCGACCATGCTTTAACATTTTTAACAGTGCGAGGGAAGAAATATAGACTTGTTCTGCTGTGTCTACTGCAGGAGCATCTGTAGGTGGCCCCTGGCCCAGTCCAGGCATACCTCCTCCAAGTCTAAGAAGTCTGTCCATATTTCTGGTCAGTGACTACAACTCTTGAGGTGTTAAGCTTCAATTTGTTGAGTTTGACAAATTTCTTCTTAATTCAAGCTCTTGCTTATACTGGCAGGTATAACCTTTCCCAAGTATTTTTTTTTCTCTCACTCCTGAAGGCCTTTTGGGGGGGGGGGGGCGTTGGCCAGCCGCGGTCTGGGCTCTCGTCTTCCACCGGATTATATCTGATATAATTTCCTAAAGTTCAGAATAACAAATTTATTCGAAGAAGTTCCTAGCTCAGAGGTCATCACACCACAGCCCCTGGGCCAAAACCTAGCCTACTGTCTGTGTTTGTAAATAAACTTTTACTGGGACATAGCTACACTTATTTGTTCAGACTGTCTACACTACTTTCCCACTACAATGGCTGAACTGTGTACTTGCAACAGAGATTGTATGACTCACTAAAGGAAAAACTCGGTCTCCTTTTCTGCTCATAACATTCTGACACCAAATGTGTGGGTACTTTTCCCCATACCAACCAATTCTCCAACTCTCCATATCCCACCTGGGTGTCCCACAATTCAATTCTGATATACTGACTACCCAGATTAGTACTGACCTCCAAGTTAGGGGCTTAGCCCCTCAAGACTTCTCCCACTTCAGATGCCCATCACAAGTCCCAGATTGTTACCTGTGCCTTTGACCAATGGGATGTAACCTCCTTAGGTTCAATAATTTGCTATAATGGCTCACAGAACTCAGGGAAACACTTAGGTCTTACTAATTTACTATAAAGGATACAGGTGAAAAGCCAGATGAAAAGGTATATAGAGCAAGGTCTGGAAGTGTCCCCAAGCAAAGGAGCATCTATCCTGATGGAACTGGGGTGCACTGTCCTCTCAGTATGTGGATGTGTTCATCAACCCAGAAGATCCCCAAGCCCTGTCATTTAGAGATTTCTGTGGAGGTTTCATTCTGTAGGCATCATGGATTATTAACTCAGTCTCCATCCCTGGAGAATGGGGTGGGGAAGTCACTGAAAGGTCAAGCTTCTAAACATGGGTTGGTCTTTCTGGTGGTCAGCACCCATCCTGAAGCTATCTGGGGGGCCCTAGCACTAGTTCTCTCTTTAACATACAAGAAGACCCTCTTACTACTCCAGAATTCCAAAGGTTCTAGAAGCCGTTGTGTCAGGAACCTGAGTCAAAGATCAAATATTAGAACCGGAGATGCTCTTAGCATCCCATCATTCAGGAAATGACAAAGGTTTTAGGAGCTCTGTGCTAGAAACCTGGACAAAGATCAAATATAATATTACACTCCCCATGCAAGATCTGAGAAATTGACAATCTGGCCTTTTACAGGAAGTTTAGTGACCCCTGACCTAGATGAATAATATGGGGGAGCTTATATGAATAGCTTGCAACATAGATTTTACCGTCAAAAAGAAGCCTTTTGGTATGTCCACACTAAGACTAATAAAAACACCACATTTGATGTCCAGAATTCAGGACAGACTGTTCCAAATAGCTGATTTTTTAATTTATGTATTTCACAGTCAAATCATTGAAAAATTCAACCTTGAACTTAAACACCAAGACATTTTTGCCAGTTACTTTCTCCAGGGGGTACTCAAGTTATAAAATCATCATTCTTTTTTTTCTAAAGATTTTATTTATTTATTTGACGGACAGAGATCACAAGTAGGCAGAGAGGCAGGCAGAGAGAGAGGGGGAAGCAGGCTCCCCGCTGAGCAGAAAGCCCGATATGGGACTCGATCCCAGGACCCTGGGATCATGACCTGAGCTGAAGGCAGAGGCTTCACCCACTGAGCCACCCAGGCGCCCCCAAATCATCATTCTTTATTCACGTAGTCTCAGACTAGCAAGAGTCCATATTTGCCTGGTTGATTTATATAATGAAGAATAACTGGAAAAGAGCAACTCAGAGGGTTAATATAAAATGTAGAGGTAAAGAGAAAAGAGTTGGGTAAAGAAGTAGTGATAAAATTTTATTTCTTCTTAAAGGAAAAAAAATACTGCTTCCAAATAATTTAAATAATTATTCATTTAGGAGCTCCTGGGTGGCTCAGTGGGTTAAGCCTCTGCCTTCAGCTCAGGTCATGATCTCAGGGTCCTGGGATCGAGCCCCGCACCGGGCTCTCTGCTCAGCGGGGAGCCTGCTTCCCTCTCACTCTCTGTCTGCCTCTCTGCCTACTTGTGATCTCTCTCCCTGTCAAATAAATAAATAGAATATTTTTAAAAATTATTCATTTAAACAACATTTGACTAAGAATGAGATAGGTCTGTAAATTAGTGGTTTCTGCCCCTCTAAAATCTCTTCTAGCCACAGAAGATAATTCTAAAACATTCATAATGAACAAAGTGAAACATGCTTTTACCTGTTAACTTAAGAAGGATGAAAAAGGGGACTCCCCAAGACCATACAGTTCTGATGTTGAAGAAAGCAAAGCTTGGGAAGTGAATGAAGCATGTGCTGGGATCATGACTATGAATAAAACTGTCTCCAAACCCTTGAGCACATGCATAAAAATTTGTCCTCTTTGAGTCCAGTTCTTTTGTTCATTCTACTACCATCTCCAAAGGTACTTCTGTTTTGCTGATGCAAGACCATTGTTTGGATTACTCTTTTGGTCAAGGGAAAAGAGAATACAGTTTGAAGCATTTCTGCTATAAAACCGATGTTGCTTTAAGTAGAGGTGGAAAAGACTTTGGGCTGGAAATTGCAAGCAGTGATTTGGGTCCCATCTCCCCGCTGCTCTCTAGTCATGTGATCTCAGACAGGCCATTTGCCTATTCTGTGCCTACGTTCCTCATCTGAAAATGTAGGTCACAAAAGAGGCCCCAACCTACAAGAATATAAACCTGCAGGAATAAAATGAAGTAAAAGATAGAGAATAATTCTTTAAAAGGTTTTCATAAAAATTGGCCTTTTCTCCCAAGGGTATGTTAGTTGTATTTTTAACTCAATTTATCAAACATAAATTGAATATTTTCTCACCTTGAGTGTACTGATAGTCTTAATGCAAGAAACCCTAATTAGTTTGGATGTACCAAGATTAGAAACTGACTTCTGTCTTCCTCCAGCCTTCATCCTCAAATTCTAACCTTCTGTGGGGAGGGTGTGAAGCTTTAGGGGAAAACGCTGGAACGCAGAGCAGCGCGGAGCCTCATAGTCCCAGATCTTCCCAGCCCAATCTCCCGCTATTACACCAATGCAACAGAGGTAATTATCTGGGAGCTTTTTGAAATTGCTGTCATTGTCTTATTCAGTCCCACACAGACACAAGACCCAGAATCACCCCCACTGAAATATAAGCCGGGTGAAAAACAGCCATAGGTGCCGACCAGAATTGGGAAAAGGATAGATTTGAATTGTTCATTTTCACCCGGGATCCAGCAGCTAGCTGAACACCACGGCCTAGGCCATTTCCTTGTGATACTGTCACTCATATTTCAGCCCATTTTTTTTCAGTTCCCAATCGTCACGTTATGATGAAGAGAGAAGACAGAAACCGACTTAAAATGGGAGGGAAGTCAGAGATCACTAGCTCTCTTCTGAAGTACTTGGTGGGGAGAAAATGAAAAGATCTAGTGTATTAGCTTTAGTGATAAAGCTTTGGTGAAGAGCTCATTGCTACACAGTAGAATCCTGAGTTCATGACCAAATGAAGAGGGGATCTTGTTTAGTGGGGGATGTCTCTCACTGAATCTTGGAGTTGAAGAGCTGTCAGAAACCACTTTGAATTTGTGGTTCCCTGTATGTCTCTTTTCTTTACCAATTAGAACTGTGAAACAACCTTTTAGGGCTCAAGACCAATAACAAGACAAGGAGAATATTCTTCCCGTGTCTTCCTAATGTGACTACTCAGATATTAATATCATAATAGCAATCATATGCAAAACAAGAAAATAACCCCAATTAGCAATTGTTAAAAAGTGCCATCTTACACTGATTTCCAGCACATTTTGAAAGCAGAAACTGACACAGAACCCACTTAGAGAGTATGACCAACAGTCTCAGATAGCCACTCTAGAGGGTAAAGAAAAAGTGATAGAAATGGAAATTTTAGCCTTCAGCACACTGGTACTATCCTCCTTCAGGCCACCAATATGCGTTATGATCAAAGGAAAGGCAATTTAAATTTGTTGGCCAGAATTTTTTTTCCCCCAGCCTATGGGCAAGGCTGTTTTATTTGCTTGACCCTCTCTAGTCCTAAAACTATTTATGGTCAGATATTACCAAACGTGTGAAGAGCCTTGGAACAAAATTATGTTTCTTTTAACCAAGGGTAGGGGAAATAAGTTAATTTCATGCTATTTCTTGAGGTCAGATAACAAAATGCACATTTACCCAGGCAGAGAAATCATAGGCCTTTCTTCCCAAAATTGTTAGGGCTGAAAGTAAAAGCCGCTGAATCCAGGAAGTCGATGAAGCGAAGATCTGAGAGGGCGGCAGTTGGGTGCAGAGCCCAACGACAGCCGGTCAGGCTGCTTTCAGATCACAGGGCCACTGATGATGAGTCCTTCACTGGGTGACTACCGTGAGGGGACCTAAGAGAACCCCCTCAAGATCATAATTTCTACTTGTAATGTACCCAGGAGAGAACACAGGTGTCACAGCTTCCCAGGTGGCTGATTTCTAGACCAGTAGTTCTCAAACTTCAGTGAGCATCAGAATCATTGGGGGTTTGGGAGGTGGGTTGCTTATTAAAACACAGACTTTAGGGGTGCCTGGGTGACTCAGTGGATTAGGCTGCTGCCTTCGGCTCAGGTCATGATCTCAGGGTCCTGGGATCGAGCCCCACATCGGGCTCTCTGCTCGGCAGGGAGCCTGTTTCCCTCTCTCTCTGCCTGACTCTCTGCCTACTTGTGATCTCTCTCTCTCTCTGTCAAATAAATGAATAAAATCTTTTAAAAAACACAGACTTTAGGGGCGCCTGGGTGGCTCAGTGGGTCAGAGCTTCTGCTTCAGCTCGGGTCATGATCCTAGCTAGGGTTCTGGGATAGAGCCCCGCATTGGGCTCTCTGCTCAGCGGGGAGCCTGCTTCCCCCTCTCTCTGCCTCTCTGCCTACTTGTCATCTTTGTCTGTCAAATAAATAAATGAGATCTTAAAAAAATAAAACACAGACTTTAGGCACATCTGGGTGGTTCAGTCAGTTAAGCGTCTGTCTTCGGCTCAGGTCATGATCTCAGGGTCCTGCTTCGGGCTCCCTGCTCAGTGGGGAGTCTGCTTCTCCCTCTGCCTCTGCCTGCCGCTCCCCCTGCTTGTGCTCTCTCTCTCTCTCTATCAAATAAATAAATAAAATATTAAATAAAAAGAACACAGACTTTATACTTCCTATTGAATTGTATTTGTATGGCAGATTCCATCATACAATATGGATGAACAATCACAAATCCTACTAATGTAGTTCTAGCTCTGAGGTTGCCTTGGATTGATGTTTTGGGAGACTCTTAGGAGACACCTGCAAGGAATTACAGACAAAGAAATGGGCCCTTTAAGGGCTGAGAGATGGGTGGACCCAAAGCCACTAAGATGGCTTAAGTGGAAACTGGTCCTCTATCATCAAAGCTACGTAGTTCACTCTGATGATCACAGACTATAGTGGCTTAATTTGGAGCCCTACCCAAGGTCAGATCCACAGACCCAGGAATCCACACAAATCTTTCTGATGCCAGATTCTAGGGCAGAGCCTTCAGTGAGTGATATCACCAGAAGCTGCTGGCAATGACTCTCAAGTCGAGGCCTCAGGCAGACCAGAGGATGATCTCAGCACATTTGTTCTGAAATGATCCATAAACCAAGAACAGATACATTAAAAATATCTGCAAATAATCCAGCCCTCTTTCATGCTATGCTGAACAGTTTAACAGGTCTTTTTCCTGTAGGACGGGCCAGAGGAGAGGATGGAAATCCCTTATAGTTTACAAAGCAGTTTTCACATATATTGTCATTTACTTTTCGTAATTCTGCAAGGGTACTCACATTGTTCCCATTTTACAGATGAGGAAATGGCAATCAGTACCTTTTGCCCAAGTTCAAAGACTTGAGAGTCAAACCACCAACACACAGGCTCAGGGCATGATGCCACACCGCCTCTAAGAGGCCATGAACAGAGGTACAGCCGCAGCCCTGGAAAGTGTTCCAAACAAGTCAGGAGAACCACCAGCAAGATTACTTAAAATCCTCCATGCCAAGCAAAGTGAGAAGCGAATGAGGCAAGGGGCAAGCTGTTTGGCCAGCAAATAATGGAGAAGCAAACAAAAGCCAGATAAAATTGGATTGATGTTGTTGCTGTTAAAAGACATTTACACAGTGATTTCACTGTAACAAAATAAGACATTTCTCTGAGGGCACACTTCAAGGTTCTGACATGAGCTATCCTAAGGGATCTGTCATCTCCTGATAGAGAGATGACGCAGACCTCATACTCATCACTACTCCCACAGACATATTTAATGCTCAATTTTGTGATAGTGTCTATTTTAGGATTTTCCAGGAAGACTCAGTACTACAGAAACTAAAACTGCTTTTAGAAGTGGTCAACCTCTGAGAGCCAGTGACGTTGAGAATGCTTATTGAGCCAGTTTTAAAATATATATTCATGAAGATGCTCTTCTCCCATCAGCTCATTCTCCTCCTCCCTTCTTATCTCTCTTATGTATGTCCTGGGTCAGAGCCAGCCTGAGGCAAAACTGACAAATAGAAGTTTATTTTCAGCACTACCTCCTCATTCCTAATCTCCGCTCTCCCCATCTTCCTCTAAAAACCACAGGTACTTCTTCCTACCTTCCTTCACCCAAGGACTCAGTTTTCTTTTCTTTCCAATCAAAATCTGCCCTCCAGAAAGGATATGATCAAAATTTTCATCCTCTAGACCAACGGTTCTCAACTTTGGCTGCACACGAAAATCACGTTTAAAAAAAAAAAAATATATATATATATATATATACACACACACACACACATCAGTACCTGATGTGTGTATATATACATATACATACATACATCAGTATATATATATATACTGATGTGTGTGTGCACGCACGCGTGTGTATGCACGTGTGCGCATGTGTATACTGATGCCTGGGCTCCACTCTGGACTAACTGAATCAGAATTTCTGACATGGAACCCTGGTTTCACTACTTAAAAAAAAAAAATCTCCAACTGATTCCATATAACCAGGGTTGAGAATCACTCTATATACATAAATGGAAAGGTTTATTATATAAGCCTTTCCAGAGATTTGTATTTTATATTGTAACACAGCCTTAGTAGTGGCATTTTCAGGGAGCCCCTAAGATTAATGCAGAGTAGAAGGAGAATTAGAGGACGAGGAGAAGGCCCTTGTGTTGAAATCACTCCCTGCCTCCCAGGGTTGTCATCTCCCTAGGGAATTTTGTGGGATTGGCCTTTGGAGGGTCCTTCAAATGTGTATGTGGCTTAGGTTTGTTCTATCTTATGGCTCACCTCTCAGGCAACCACCCTTTGACTGGTGTCATGTTGCCTGCGATCAGAGCCCCTTCATTTATCTCTATTTTTTCTCTATGCTGTCAGATTATTTTCTTTTGTAGGCTTGATTCAAATACCTGTCCATGACTCCCAGCATTCGGATAGAGTAAGGGGTCCCAATTTCTTTAACATGGTGAATGTGGCTGCAATGGTTCTCAGGTCTTTCTGTAATGAGAAAAAAAAAAAGCTGGCTGTCACTTTCTGGGCAAATCTCATGGGGTGGCAATTTGGTAGAAAGCAGGGTCTGGCTCTCAGCTTTGTGGGCTCTGAACCTCAGTTTTATTATTGTACCTGAGAGTGATCAGGCCTTCAAGAGGTGGCCCATACTAATTTACCACACAAGTCATAATCCCAATGGACTCACTTTTTTGAGATATTCGATTGCAAAATGGACTACTCCCATTGTCCAGGCTATGCCTCAGCTTAGAAAATTTAATTAAGGTCAAGGGCTTTATTAGTGAGAATAAAGGTAGAGCAAAAGTACATAATAAGGCAGTGCCTCCACAACATATTTCCTGAGATCCCATCTGGAAATTCTAGAAAACATTTTAGCCATACTCACTGCCTCTTTTTATCCTTGTCTTTGAAATAGAGACCTGCTTTCTGAAAGTCAAGACTTTGGAAATGGTGGAAGGATCAGTACAAGAGCATACCTTTGTTGAGGCATATTGCCAAAGAGAATCAGTTACTCAGTATTTGATTTAGTCTCTCCAATCAGACCAATGGTTCTTGAAGTCTTCTGCACATTAGATTCACTTGGGAGCTTTAAATAATCCTGATACCTAAGCCACACTGTAGAACAACTAGATCAGTGTCTATAGGGGTGGAAGCCCAGAACATCAATATATTAGGGATTCTAAATATCTATAGAAATGTGTCTCTAGTGAACTTGGGTTATTTTTTTAGACTCCCCCAGAAAAGCCAAGTTTGTGAACCCCTGAACTAGGTTAAACCAATTGGCATATTCACAGTCAGATTCCCTTCTTCCTTAGACAAGTTTGGAAATAATCCCTTACTTCCCTTTTCTGTCTGCCATCCTGTTTGGGAGAGTTCAGGGTAAGGAAAGCTTATATTTATATGGCAGACACTGCAGAGGCCTTTCCGTATGCTGTCCCATTAGTTCTGAATATAAACTGCACACTCTAATCCACAGGGCTGAGCTTCCTAAAAATGCATATGTCAGCCACAGCACTCCCCAGGTCTCCTTAAGCAGAAACACTGAAATTGGGTGCTGGAAATTTGAAGGTTTTTCAAACTCCCCAGATGAGCTGTTTCAATGCCAAGGTTGAGAGAATCACTGAGCCACATAGATCACCTAGATCTTTTGGCACTTGTCACAACATTGATCTTTATATAAAACAGATTATGGGGTGTCCCAACCAGACAACCACCTGTGGTACCAATATATCAAGACGTGTCAAAAATACCACAGACTATATGGTCAGTGAACTCAGGTCTCTATACCTACCTCCTGACATATAGGGTAAAATGCAACATGGTTCCATTTCTACTGAAGTAGATGAATTTCCAGAAGAAATTAAGGGGGAGAAAAGAAAAGGAGAAGACAGCAGAGAGGAGGGGAGGACAGGGAAGGAAAAGGGAGGGGAAAGAGGGCAGGGGAGAGGAAAGAAATGAAAAGAAAAAGGAATAGGAAAGAAAGCATTCTTGCGAGTACTGACCCACATCACTAAACAGATGTTGAACAATATGTTTGACAGCCACAGTCCTCCCATATATAAATCCAGCCCTAATCTCATATCAGATTTTCACTGATGCTCTTTGGGTTGGTTGTTTCCAGGTAGATCATATGATTATATAACAAAGCCAATAATGTTGTCATTTATTGAGTACTTACTACACTTCTAGTGCTAAATCTTACTACAACTTCCTACTTCCTACTAAAACTCTTTTTATACAGGGAGAACACCCATTCACCCCTTTATTCATTTGCTCAACTTGTATTGACTGCCTGATGGAGAAAAAGGCAGCATGTGATAATGTTGAGTACACAGGCTTTGGAATGAAACAGCTTGAACTTGAGTCCCTGCCCAGTGAGCTGCTGGTCCTATGCCTTTGGAAAAGTGATTTACTCCATTCAATCAGAGTTTCCTTCTGTGTGCAACAAGGATATGTCACCACAAACAAGCAACTCATTAAAATATTGAACACAATGTCTGATAAGTCTTCAGTAAGAGTAATAAGTATCAGAGACTGTTATTATGGCTACTATGGGTATGAACTAGACTAGGTGCCAGATACCTTTATCTCATGAGCAAATTCACCCATCCATGTGTTTATTCATCTATTTAGTAATTTAATCAGTCAACAAATCATTTTTTAATGCTGTGCTAGGCTGTGGGAGCTCACAGGAAAGGGAAACAGACAATAAATAAATAGTGATGAGAGCTGCAGTGTGTGTGTGTGTGTGTGTGTGTGTGGCATCCTGGCAGTGCAGAGGGAGGGAGTGGTGACCTTGCTGAGGACAGCAGGCATTGGTTTCGTGGCGCAGGAGATATCAGAGCAGTATCTCATAGGAAATGTGTAGCCAGTGATGTCAGGGTGGGAGTTAGGGAGGCGAAGAGGATGGCGGGCAGAAGGAAAGCCATGTGACAAGATAGGTTTCTGAGATGACCGCCATTGATCGCTGACCAGAAAGGAAGGTCCTTGACTGGATTTGGCATTCTGGGAGTTGGGATTTAATTTTTGAGCCTGCAGACTTAACATTTACCTCCTATACTTCTCAGAAAATCCTCATTGAGATTTGATGAGTTACCTTATGCAATTCTTATTAATAAATTGAGCAAAGCTGTAGGCAAGTAGTGTTTCCAGAAAAATTTTGGAATCGCTCAATCATTTAGTGGCAAGAAACTGCAAGACCAAGGGCAAAAAGGAAGTTTGAGTTTAATAACTTTTTGCGATGGATATTCCAATATGATTTTCATACAATTTTTCTATCACTTGGATTTATTTTATTAGCCTTTAAATATCAAACAGATGATTCTGCAGCAAAAACAGGCTTTTGAAATGTTAACAAAAAGAAGTATTATCAACATCCACTTATTAAGTTAGACTATATTCTAAACACAAAGGATCCCATCACTGGGGTTTCTATGGAAAGAAAGCTCTGCCGATAGAGATAGGAAACACAGACAAAACCTGCAGCACTTCGTGTCACTCAGTGACACCCCACTCCAGAGGCTACAAGGTTCCCTTTCTGAATTCTGCATGCCCCCAGCAGCCAGGATGTCTCCCGGGAAGTATATTTTAGCCCTTAAATCTGGATCTTTGCAACACAATGAGGAAAAAAAAATTATGACTATACACGAGAGTGACTATCTCTGAAAACCAGGATTGAAGGCAATATTTACCTTCTTTATATACTTTTCTGTACCTTCCACTTTTTTGGGTAATGAATGGATTTATTTCTTAAAATTTTACCCCAAGTCATAATTTAAAATATCATAATGAGATATTTTAAACACTAAATCACTTGAGCTTCATAGCTAGTTCTCTCACTTCTTATGAGTCCCATTTTGCTTTGTTTAAGGCAACTGTGAGAGAGACGTTAATGCTAGGACTTAAATGCCTTAATGAAAATTGCTCTGTTGTCACTGTTGTAAAATTCACCTTTCATCCTTGTGCATTTTCTTTTCTTAGTTATATTTTTATTTGGAGTTTATGATTAATTATATTTTAATACTGTGTGCTTTTAGATCAATTTATTATCAAAACTGATAAAACAATAGGAATTCAATAGCAGAACACTGATGTATCCCTTACAAAGGCTTTGCTAGAAACCTTTAAATAGGAGCAGGAGGCTTAGAGGTAATTCCTAAAATTTCTCCCAAGAACTTACAGCAAATTGCACGAAGCCAGTAATGACAACATGTTGACCATTTGTAAATACCAATGGCTAGTATTATATTTTAAGAATTGAATCAGGATTAATATAATCTTACAGACTGCTTCTTTTCTCAAGAAATTAAATTATAAGGGGGAAACGTCATCTCCTGGTCATAGTCTTAACACAGCAAGAAACATTTTAATTGTAAATGTGCCTTTTAGAGACTTTAAATTTCAAAAAGATGAGGAGGAGGACGGATCCCGTGTACTTACTAATCTGTAAATAGAGTACCAGGCCAGAAATCAATTCTGAAATGCGGCATCAATTGCACAGGCTTCCACTTAGTTTTAGTTGAATAAAAGCCCTACTAGATACACAAATAACATCAAACTTGCCAGATTAAAGAGAGGCCCCTCATACTCTAAATCATGATTGTCAATCATCACCCAGGATTAAGGGATATATTTTAAAAACCTAAAAGCAAGCGCTTCCTTTTAACTTCTGCCTACTGCACATTTTGGATTATTGCCCAGAAATAGTATTACTTGAAACAAGACTGCCTCCCTCCTACCATCTATGAGAAGTGCATTGTTACCATCTGCTGTTGTCTATTTGGAATAAAACTCAGCAAGGCATGCAGCTTAATGTTCAGAGCCCTTCAGCAGACTATGCTGGTGTTTCGAATGCAGCTTCACATTTAAATGGAGTTGGTTTTCAGTTTAGTTAGTGTTTTCTCAACGTTGCTATCCTCCCCACCAGAAAGAAGCAAATTAGTCTAAGAACTAAGACGACCACAACATATTTACATTGTAAAGTGGAAACTTTAAACCCTGCAGTGACCAGCGAAGCTTTACTTGTAAACTCTCCAGGTTTATTCAGGTGAATAATTTTCCTATTTTGTATTTTCTCATTAGCATTACCCGCTCCAGACATTCATATTATTTTCACTATTAGAAAATATTCTTTTAAAAGGCAAGTTTTCTTAATGAATAATACCCAAAAGATGTAATCATCAAAGAGTAGTTAATATATATATCCTGTTTTATATATATATATATATATATAAACATATATGCATATATATGTTAGGGAACCTTTAAAAAGAGCTATGAGGTCTAAAAAAAGCCAGATTCTGTGAATTTGTATGAAACAGATGTACAAATAACATCTCTAAAGAAATGCATAAGAAATTGGTAACAGTTTTCTTCAGTTAGTGGTGGGGTAAGACTGAGAGTCTGGAATGGGAAAGACAGTTACTTGTCTACATTATTTTGTGCTTTTTAACATATAAATGTATTAAACACTTTTTGTTAATAACCAATAATGTGGTTATTTAAAATGGGGAAAAATATGTCCTGGTTCTTTAAATGTAAAACAAAATCACATTCTTGGACTAATCTTATAAAAAAATAACATTTTAATAAGATTATTAAAACAAAGTGTTAATTTATGAAAAGTTCAGCATTCTATTAAATTGCTAACAAAACAGTGAATTACAACCCAACAGGTTGCTTCATTGAATTCATTCATCTACTCCTGGCAAGGACATTCCAAATTTGAACTTAATTAATATTCCTTCTCCTGGTTTCCATAGTTTCTTTTTAAACATGAGTAACAGCAGAAACTGGCAGTAACTTTACCCATATTCTCAATAATAACCTCCCCCAGCTGCCAATATGTATGAAAAGGAAAATTTTTTTATACTTAGAAGAGCCTCCCTTTTCATGTCTTTTGTTTAAAAATATGCTGGTAACACTTGTCTCTCCCCCTTTCTTATTTTGTGCATACAGTTTGACACACTTAACTCTTACCCTGCCTGCGGTTCATACAATGCTCAGCTGAAAAATGAATGCTAAGAGTGGTACTGCCATTCTGGATCTGAACAACAGCCTCCCATTCTACCTTCCCGTAACTGCAAAATTGCAGCAGTCTGTGAAACTGGAGCCTGACAATTAAGTGTTCTGGTGGAAACCACTATCATGGCTTGATATTTATCTGGGAGCAGAAGATTCCTTTGATTTTACTCTAACACCTGAATGAAGATCTCCTTAGCCACTGTAAAAGAAATAAGAATTGGTAAGAAACTATGCCTACATGAGTAAATGGCATATAGGTCCACTAAAGTGGGTCATTTGAGTACAACTAATTCACTGTATTCGCACGATTTCTTTAAGGCTAGGTGTTTTCCTAGAGTCCGAAATGGAAAGCAGTCTCAGACCTAGTCTTGGACCCCTATCTCTGCCTCATCTCCTCATGCTCATCCTGGCTGGGCTGATTGTCTTCTGTGAATCACAATGTCTCCAGAAGTATGCTGCCAGGCTGCTGCTGTCCATCAAATACCTCTGTGTCCACTTAGTTTTAGTCTAGAATGTCCAGCTCTTTCTGCCATGGTGCTGTTATTTTCCAGGTTTTGCTCTTATTTTTCATCTAGCTGCTCCATCTCCATGTATTTGCATGTCCTGCACTGCTGGTGAAGATACTTCTGCTGATCAAATGTGTCTGGTGTGGTTTACAATAAGATGTATAGCCTTCTTGATCTGGGAGGAGTTCCATTTTCCCTGGTTTGTGCGAATCAAGCCTGGACCACACACCACATGAGCCAGTGTGGTCCCTGCTTGTGCTGCCCTTTGCATTCAGTTCTCATTGGCCATTGGTGTCGATGATACTGATGTAGACTCCACCCGAGGGGACACGGGGTTATTGACCTTTCTAGCTACTTCTCTTTGGCCTTACTGACAACCATAGCTATTCCAACAAGTAATCACAGAGCAGTCTGTTCTCATGGCCAATACAGACTTTGTCTTGTCCACTACAACTCTAACTTTCAGACTCACTGGTCTGTTTTCTCCAGAAAGGGATTATGCATCCGATTCTGATGAGTTTCAGAATAAACTTACAAGCAAAGCACAGCCAGGAATACAACATGCCAAGAAACATGTTTCTAGTTTTATGTTTCTCCAAAATCTTCTCCCTTTTACGATTATGAGTAAGAGGACAAACTATTGGATTTTTAAAAAA
The DNA here is from genome assembly GCA_004024625.1 of Mellivora capensis. Lineage (NCBI taxonomy): Eukaryota > Metazoa > Chordata > Mammalia > Carnivora > Mustelidae > Mellivora > Mellivora capensis. The sequence goes on along the minus strand of PISX010007333.1, from coordinate 42,998 downwards.
AAAATTTATTTACTTAGTTAAGTAATCTCTACACTCAACATGGGGCTTGAACTCACAACTCCAAGATCAAGAGTTGCACACTCCCCCAACTGAGCCAGCCAAGTGCCCTCAAATGCTGGATTTTTAAACTTTTTTTTTTTTTTAAGATTGTATTTATTTGAGAGAGAGACAGTGAGAGAGAACATGAGAGGGGAGAAGGTCAGAGGGAGAAGCGGACTCCCCTTGGAGCTGGGAGCCCGATGTGGGACTCGATCCTGGGACTCCGGGATCATGACCTGAGCCGAAGGCAGTTGCTTAACCAACTGAGACACCTAGGTGCCCAAATGCTGGATTTTTAATGTGAAAAAGATGTGCTTTGTACTGAAATTGCTGTTCTCCCAGAAAAGTCCTAAGGAATAAGTTCAAATATAATTTAAATAAATTAAAAAAGAAATGTGCTGACCCTAAATAGAAAATACCAATTTAATATCACTGAAGGACATAAAACCAGATAGAAAATCATACCATCTTTTTGAATGGAAAGAACTTAATATTTTAAAAATACCAAATTCTCCCAAATTAGTATGCCAATATACTGAAGTTTCAAGTAGAATCTCAAGACATAAAAATTGCCCTCTGCTTATACACATACTCCCTTGTCCCATCAGACTTCACTTGAGAAGCATTAAGTTCAAAGATTAAATCAAGAATTTCAAGATGTCAGCAAAACATCAAAACAAAGGCAGTCCCTTCTGCATGGGCCATGTGCAACTGCAGATTGCATACATACAAAGCTAATCCTGCCATCCTGACCTCCATGTTTAAAGTGGAAACTCCTCCCTGCCAAGTCGTCTTTTTCCCTATATCCAGATCTATTTTCTCCCCCAAAGCATTTATCACCATCTAATGTATTTTAGGATTTACTTGTTATACTGATGGGAAAAAAATTATATTGATTGGATTCTGCTGCTATAATGTAAGCTCAACAACAAATGGGGTTTTGTTCACTGATATATCCACTGTGCCTAAAACAGTGCCTAGCATATAGTAGGTATTCAGTAAATATTTGACTTGAGTGAAAAAAATAAATCAAGTGCTAACAGGACCTCAATGCCTAGGCTAATAAAACTCTATGAGGTAGAGTTCTGTGGTGATTCCTCATTAGAAATGTGTTTTGTTAAACTTCTGAATTTGGGGCACCCTTCCACAAAGACCAAAGGAAACACTGGAACCTCTCTATTCACACACTTGTATTGCTGCTCATTTGCAGATTTGTTAATTGTGTAAAAGTATCCTTAAAATGGGCCTAAGGTGTCTTTACTGCCTGTCTTGGAATCTGGACCATGGACCAGGTTTGGGTCTGGCCTAGCCTAACATTTAGGCAACATTATCAACTGGCCAATGAATTCTTATCCACTGGCTCTAAATAAGAAAGGAAAGGCTCACTCTCCAAACTCTTTATGCTGATTAGGTATTTTTGCTCATGTTATGAAGGGCCACATTAACGTTCAATCTGCACACTGAAAGTGAAAAATATCAATTTAAGGGTAAGAACAAGTTGAAAAGGTTATACCAGTCGAAATCCATGGCTTGATTATTAAGAGTTTAACTCTGAGCAAGATTACTGTGATTTTTCACTTTTTCAGTATTCTGGCTCATTTGTTTTATAAATGATCTAGCTTTGGGGGATTGCTGGATAGTTAGAATACCCAGTAGTAGATAAACGCATTGTAATTTGAGATGTACCCTTTGTTTGGGGAAAATTATGCAGGATAAACTCTTCACCAGGTGATCTTGAAAAAACATGTGAGGTCATCAGAAGTCTAAACCCAAATGTTATCATCTGAGCAGCTGATTTTCTCAGAAATGTAACATGGTAGAGTTAAGAGTTATGGGCACCAATGTCTCATTGCCTATGTTCAATTGTTGCTCTACCTTTCCCTACCTGGGTAAATTTGCACTGGATTTCTCCATGCCTTGACTCTTCCATCTATAAAATGATGACAATATTAGTACCTATTCACAGAGTTTTTGTGTAGACTGGATGTAAAATCATTAAAATAACATCTGGCACAAAGTAAATGCTTCATGAGTGTTAGCTATCATCATTAGTTCTGTTTAATAACTGAATGTGATTGGTGTTGGCTAAGCTGGGCTCCTGAAACATTGGAAAAATGCTTTCCTATATGTAGATTTAGATAGAGGATTCTCAATGCTTCTGTGTGGTATTATTAAAATGAACTGACTTGGGCTTTGAGAAATCCACTCTACTGTAACTGACCTTCTAGTCCCTCTTTCAATCATCTTAAAGCAGAAAAATGAAGGTGCCTTGGAATTAGGAGTGGGAGGGGAACAGAAAGAACTTCTTTGGGTCTGGATTTGGAGCATGAAAGTTCTTGGAGAGTTTTTTGATGGGCATTAAATTGGCCTCAACATCTGGGAGCTTGATAGAAACTCCACAGGGTCCCTGATATTGAATTTGGGGCTCATGAACCTGAGAAAAAATCACTGCCAATGGCAGAGTAAATCACTTTTGGAGCTGTTCTTTGGTTATCCCCCAAGCATGCAGTAAAGCTTTATTAACACTACAACTTTAGGTTTGGGGGGAATTGAAGGTGTTGGATTGGAATTGCTAGAATTTCAGTATTTTTAAAAAATTGACCTTCTGTAGACCAAGCCAGGAAAGCAGCACACTACACTATATATTTCTGGTTATACTACATTGTATATTTCTGTAATGTTTGGAGTATTTATAGTATATACACATTATTTTAGAAATGAGAAAAGACAAAAAATATTATATATACACAGGTCTTAAGCACCTACAAAGGAAATACCATGGTAAGCCTTATATTTTGAAGTCAGATAATGGTAATTATAGAACATGTAAATGATCCAACCATAGGAAGTCATCTATATACTTCCCAATTTAAACTTTCTAAAGGTCTGACTTTGATGGGGAGGGTGGGGAGTCTATCCAATATACCTTTTGAGTCTATCCAATATACCTATACACTAAAACACTAAGAAAGTTTTTTTTGTTTTTGGCCTAAAGTAAAATACAAAAACTCAACAACTATCCAATCATCAAATAATATTATTATTCAGATTTTAAAATCATTCCCCTATGTTTCAAAGCCAATGGAATTTTATTCTGCTATAATTCCAGTATTTCTGAAAAAATACAGATTAAAAAGTTTAAATTTTTTATATGACCTTAACGAAGTTCTCCTTGTGAGAGAACAGATATTCTTTTAGCACTCTTTGACTTTCCCTCTAAACCTATTTTGCTAAGGTATGATATTATAATTATTGTGTAAACCAATAATGTTAGCATTCACCAAGATCTGTAAGCTAAAAATACGCAACGAATTGCCTTTGATTCCTTCTCTTCCTTGTCCTCCACATCCAATAAGCAATAGATAGGTCCTATTGGTTTACTCTTCCAAATGTTTCCCAAATTCATCACCTCCTCTTCATTTCTGTGCTACCCCTTAGTTCAGGCCTTTACCTTCCAGATTAAAGCAGTAACCATGCTTCTGCTCTCTTCTCCCCTCTCATCCACTGCATACATTCATATCAGTCATCTTTTTAGAGAGGTTCATGTCACTCACCTGCTTAATCATCAATGGTTGGTCTGTCATCTTCATGATAAAGCATAAACAATGAGCGTAACATTTAAGATTCTTAATAAGCTAATTCTGACCCAAGTATTCCACTTTTACTTGCCTTTTTTGATAGATTACACAGCTGGAATTCTATTCAGTCCTGCCATTCAATGAATATACCAGTGACTCATGTGCTATACCCTTGAAAGAGTGAGCCACTTCCATCTGGAATGCCCTACCTCCTGCCCCATAACCTGACATATCCTTGCCTTTTAAAGCCCAATTGAAATGTAACCTTCTTTTGGGAAATCTTTTTAGAGGTAATAAAACAAAGTAGTTAAACCATTGGCTCGGGAAGCTTGTGGGTACCGTTTGAATTCTGACTCTATCACTTTTTAGATATATAACCTTAGTCAAGTTATCGCACTTCTTTGTGCCTCAGTTCCCTCATTTGTAAAGTGGGGATAATAACAGTACCCACCTTGCAGTGTGAGAATTAAGTGAAATAACAAATGTACTTATTAGCAAGGTGCTTGACTTAGTAGGTATTTAATAAATGGTAATTTGAGTAGTTTTAATTACCTACCCCATCCCCATCAGCCCACAAATTTGAAAACAGTTTCTTTGAGGTTTTGTAGCACCTGGTTCCATACTACTATTACCGTACTTATTATAGAGCACTATGGTTAGTTGCATACATTCTCTCATTACACTGGACTCTTGAGGGCAGGATCTTATTATCTTAATATCCTTAACTTCTAATGCAATACCTGGCAAAAATAGAATTTCAACGTTTATCAAATGAAGAATGAATGAAGTGATCCTTCAGGGGATTGGAAACTTCTTTAAAAAGCTCATAGAAATCAGTGAGAGGGCGCCTGGGTGGCTCAGTGGGTTAAGCCGCTGCCTTCGGTTCAGGTCATGATCTCAGGGTCTTGGGATCGAGTCCTGCATCGGGCTCTCTGCTTGGCGGGGAGCCTGCTTCCCTCTCTCTCTCTCTCTGTCTACTTGTGATCTCTCTCTGTCAAATAAATAAAATCTTAAAAAAAAAAAAAAAAGAAAAGAAATCAGTGAGAATGAAAAACAATCGTAAGTATCTCTTCTCCCCACTTTACAATATTTGCACAAGGTCACAAAGCCAAGATGTGCATCTGCCATTTGTCTGATTAAGAGCCTTAGCTTTTAATCACAATGGTGTATGGTCATTGCATCCTGGTAGCTTAGGGGAGGTGGCTCTCTCATATTCTCAGCTGGGCTCAGAGGTGGCTTGTTGAGCTAATCTATTTCTGACATCACTATAAGCTCTTAATAGAATGCCTGCATCTTCTTGGATTCAGAATCAAAGAATTTTGGTAATCATAGAGACCTAACAAGGAAACTGAGTTGAGTAATTTGTCCATGCACAGACTCCTATTTCATATGAAGTTCATTATAACATGTATTAAATTCATCCCAGATACCCTCTTCTCACATAGTCTGTCTTACTAAAACATATATACATATTTTGGCCTATAAAATGACAACTGTATGATCCCTTTCCCTCTGAGCTTTATTAGTAAAGATATCCTATTGGTCACAAATTTGCATTCACACAATCAGTTTCTCTGAGGCATCCTTATCATTAATTAGTAACTACTCACAGTAGGAAAAAGAAAAACATGGACTTCAAATTTAATTCTTCAAAATGAAAGTGCCGTGTTTTGGCATAAAACACTTTAATCATTCTCAATGTGGCTTTACTAACTGCTCACTACAGTAAAAGAAAACACACCAAAAAATAATTTTTCTGATTAAATTATGAGTAATTTTTATTTAAAATTTTTGCATGTTTTCTGTAATGACCGATTTCATTCCCCTTTGGCCTAAAGCCAAAGCTTTGGTGGCTGAATGGGGTGAGGAAGCCCTCCAGAGTGGGAGAGAAACCCAATATGCGCTGTTGGAGCTTAAGTGGAGTGAGAAGGATGTTACACAGGAGAGGGAGTGTATGTGTATAAATTTTTTTAAAAAAGTGTGTATAAACACACACAAACCCCCTAGCACTGTCCACTGAGAGGGAGTAGTGACAGTGACATCTTGGTCATCAAAAACACATCTTACACACAAATCATGGCTTCTAAATACCAATTCCCACTAAATAGTAGAGAAATGGCTGATTCTAGGGCTGGGGCGAAGCAAGTACAAGATAAGTTTGGGAATCCTATATGCCTGAGGAAGTGCTTTAAGAAATGATGGCAACATATCAAAAGAGCATAGGAGCCAACTTGAAGGGGCTTACACTGGCTAAATGTGGGACAATTTGAGATTCAAAGGAAGTAACAGATAATAATCCATTGGCTAGAAAGTCATGAATTCATACTGGTATCAATAAATCGAAAATTTGATTAGCAGGATATATACACAGCTTCAACTACTTCTCCCAAAAAATACTTACAAAGAAAAAAACCAGTAACTTCACAGTGGAAAGCCTGATATGTAAACAAGCAATCAAAATGAACATCAACAGAAATGGGGCAAAATGAAATTATGCACTACCTAACAGAATGCAATGAGATCACAATTGCTCCTGTAATATCCCTGCTAAAGAAGCACAGTTAGAATCTAATCAAAAGTAAACAGGTAAATCCAAATTTAAAGATATTTTACAAAATAACTAGCCTATAATCTTACAAAAGTCAAGGGTAGCAGACATCAAGGAGGAACTGAGGAACTGTTACAGAGTGAAAGAAACAAGAGATAATGCAACCTAAGACAGCATGTGATTTTGAACTGTATCTTCATACAACATTAGTGGGACAATTAATGAAAATTAGATAGGGTCTGAGGGAGAAAAATATGTTAATTTCCTAATTTTGATGGGTGTATTACGGTTATATTGAAAATTCTTTCTTTTTGGAAATATAAAAGTACTGTAGGGTGATAGGGCATCATGACAGCGACTTAATCTCAAAGTGGAAAAATTTTATTTGTACAGTATTTACAACCTTTCTGTAAGCTTGAGATTGTTTCAAATTTTTTTCTTTAGAAAGCAGAATGCAGAAAACTAATCAATAGATTATTCTTGAAGAGCTGATAATGTAATTCAAAGAGCTATATAACTCCAAAAACATAATTATAATGAACTTTCTCCAGTTCCTGTGTCCACTGTGCACATACAGGTTCACCAAAACTGTCTTAGTTTTATGTCATTAATTGACCCAGAAATTTTTTACATGACTTTCACAATCTTATTTAAACGCACACACACACACACAAACACACATTCTTCCTATTAGTTAGGATAGTGATATGTTCATAGGTACTGTTCAGTAGAGAGAAACTATGTGAGTTCTATTTTTAAAATCAAATAAAAATGTAGGTATTATTATAAAAATAACTTCTCCCCCTGGTGGCAAAAAATGAAAGTACATTTTACTGGAGAATCCTAATATAGAGCACTTCGTATTATTCCTTATCAAGTATTTTCACATATTTTAATGTGAATCTTCTAAACAGCACAAAGCATTTGCAAACAATATACTTAGAGGTAGTGTCACAGTTCTCCTTAGGTCAGCACTGTTCAGATTCCATTTAGATAATATTCTCTACATCAAAAAGCTGCAGATTTGATAGAATTTCCACCACAAAATACCAGAGTTCAAAGGAACCAAATTTACCCACAATATAAAAGATTAAAATGATAGGCAGGTAAAAAGGGATGGTCTCACTTAAAGGCACCTGCCTGTTTAAGATTACAGGGGTTATAAGAAGGCTTCCTACCTCTCCAAGTTTAATCTAAAAAATTTTAAAGTCCACCATTGGAGGTTAATTCCTTGGGAGTTGGTTCCATCCAATCGTCAGACTTAGCGTATTAATATGAAGATACTCTGGAAGGGATAAGACATTTTCCTTCATTTAAGATTGCTAATAGTGAAAATAAAAGGAAGTCACTCGTCTGAGCTATAAATAAATGAAACTTAACTTACTCATTGCAGATTCCTAGCCCTATTCTTAACCCTCCACAGTTCTTCCTATTAAGTCACCAGTCACTGATAATTCTGCTTTACTGACCTTCTCATGATTATAAAGTAATTTAAGTGGTTTTTCAAAGTAAACTTAATTCCAGTTTCAGACTTTTAAATTAAAAGTGGCTCAGTTGGATACTGTTTCTTCAACATAGTAATATAAATATTAGTATCTTGGCTAAAATGAATTATTGACAATTTTAATACATGTTGCACAGTACATATTAATATAGAAAAATACATGTTATCAGCAGCATAATGTTGACCATGTTCTAATCCATTCCACCTGCTCAAATATTAGTGCAAATAATTATATATTTGTAATGCATCACTGCTGTCTAGCACAAATCTATGCCTTCTGAATAAATGACTTTCCTCTGAGGTTATTTGGTGTTTGAAGTATGATGTGATATATTCATATTTAAACTGGCCTTGTATGGTGAGGCAGACTGCAACCATCTAAAATAAAACACTTAGAAAATGAACAAGTATGGTTAATTACTTTTCCCTCCCTCCAAAAGTGATATTTATCACAAGAACTGAAGTTTACTGTTACCACCCAAATAAAAGTGTTCAAGTATATAGGGCCAAGTTTAAAAATATCAACCTTGTTAAGCCCAGGGTTATCAGCCTAACTGCTCCAAATCACCAGTTAGAATTCTTACACTGTTATGTGTAAGGTTTCTCTCCCATATACACTTGAGGAGGTGTTTCTCCCCTAAATTTGGAAAGAGAAAGGACTGATCAGTGGTAAGAATAAAAGACTTAAGGCAATTTTTAAAAGATTAAGCATGCAATTTTTGATTACATGAAAATATCTACCTATTGCTAATACAGAGTACATTTTCCCTGTATTTTCACTCCAGCATTAGTCACTTAAAAACTACGAAACACATTAAATAATTAGCAGAATTGGCAAACCTGTAACATTAAAGTAGTCTGTTTTTGAAGGTAGAAATACTGATTTCCTCATATTTTCCAAGGTAGAGTTGTCATTTACTCCTATGTTATAAAATATGAAACAAAATATCTGGGCTCTTCCTTCTGTAAAAATTCTTAAGCAGACATAGTACTATAATTATGTAAAATAATACTAAAAAGAACTTTTTGGTTGAAAGATTTCTACTAAATATAAACTTAATATTAAATTAAAATTTCATGACCACTTATAAAATTTTAAAAACCAAATTTAAAAAGTATGATCACACACTGGGCACATTAAAAAATCCAACAGTAAATTAGCTACTGATCCTGTGTACCAACTTCATAGTCTAAACACTACCATGAACCAAACATTGGATGAGAAGAGGATTAGATTAAGCAAAAATTAATAAGGCTATCAAAACTAAGAGCCTATTTAAATGTTAAACAAGAAGAGTGCACAGAACATAAAGAGTGATAAAGACTTAGGTTTCAATCTGAGCCTTTTATTAGCTATAGACCTTGAGTAGGTCTACTTAACATTTTGTGCCTCAGATGTTTCATCTGTCAAATGGAGGTAATACTACCCAACTCCTAAGGCTGCTTTGGAATCTAATGAGATCATTATATAAATGGTTAGCATAGTACATGGAACCTGACTAGATAAATGTAGCTATCATTATTTTTATTATGCATCAAAATTTAAAAATTGCTATTTTTACTTTAGGCAGAATTATTTACTCTAACAACACGGACTGGTCTTTTCCTCCAAAGTACACAATATATTTCAGGTCCAATTTTCTCAAGCAGAGGGAAGTATTACAGGAACTGAATATAGTTAAACTAATTTCACTGGGATAAAAGCATAAAGTACTTTTGCTGTTAATTCTCCAAAAGAAATCCTAAGAATTCAGTACACTTCTAGGAAACATCTCACACTTCTGAGTCAATGAGTTAATATATGGGTAATACACACCATAATTTTGTATTAAAAAAAATTAAATTCCCAGAGGTGAGCTTTTTAAGTCAATGACAAATTATGCCCTAAGTGAACCTTGCTTACTCTCATATGTTCAAGCATGCCTTAGCCACTACCTTATAAACATGACAACCTTAAAAGGTTTTGTGGCATTTCAGGAATCAAAATCTCTTTATCCAGGTACTAGTAACTATTCACCATCACAGATGAAAAAAAGGCATTTTAAGGAAGCAGTAAATTCTCCACTTTGAGTCGGTCTGATAATTCTATTATTTCACTGTAAGTCTGAAGGCTGATATTCAGATAGTGAAATATTTTAAATGAAAGAAGAAAGAAAATCATTTAAATATATCAAAGCAGCTCTTACTTAAAAAGGGAAGGTGCTAGGGACTTGCAACCATAGTGATGCTCAAAAAGAGGCTAAATACTTGTCTTGAAGTAGTCAACTATCTAAAGGTCCATCCAAGCATCATTTAATAATTCATCTACTCTGGTTGACTGTCCTTTTCAATATCATAACATACACGCTAGACTTCTTAAACCTGTGTTCTGTATTTCACTTTCTGTACCATTTTATGCAAACAGTATATACTCAAGTTGAAGAAATATAATTTGCAGTGTTTTGGTGCACATTTGCACTTCCAAACATTACCTAAATGTTGCCCGTTAGCTCATGTGAAACTATAGAAAACTGTAAAGATTTTCCTTATTCAATGTTGGCTAAAGTTACTAATACACAAAGTTCTGTTACTGCTACCTAATTTTACCGTGTGCACATGAAAAACATCTTACTTATTGATCATCTCTTTTGAGTCATAAATTATGGATATAATTTTATAGTGGCCACAAATATAAAAAATACTTTAAAAACTGGAATACAAAGAATGCAAGGAATGCATAAGGGTTTATAAAAAACAATTTTTTTCTTAGAGAAAGATAATCAGTTTAGGTTAAATTTCTAATCTGAGTTATAAAGTACTTTTCTGCTAAAAAAAAAGGAAGTGAGAAGACCTATGCTATAAAAAATAAGGAACATCCTGAAAACTTGAATAGAAATAATTTATAAAATTAAGTACAGATATCCTAAAGATGTAAAAATGGAGTGAAATAAAAAAACAACTGCAGGGAATTTGTTTATTAAAGCATTAATGTTAACACTTCTAAGTATTCACTTACGAGTTTTCTTTGTCACTGCCTTGGTCAATGGACATAACGGAAAATATTGCACAAAACTCAAGCATGGAAATAATAATTAACAAAATATCTAAGCGACATGTATAGGCTTTACATTTTAAAAATTAACCCAAACAAAATAATTTGAAGCACTTCTCTGATTTGGAAGTCTTAAAATGTTTCTCACATGTTTTATTTAAGATTTTTTTTTTTTTTTTTTTTTTTTTTTTTTACAAATTGACACTGTGTACAAAGAGTTCAAATGGCCAGTAAAACTACTGCTTTAAAATTGTTGGCTTTAAGTAACAGAGGTATAATTTGAATTCACATCAGAGCTTTCTAAAATGGCAATAGTACAAGCATATGACTTTCTCTAGTATCCAAAATCTGTTCTGGCTTCCCTTGGCTAAGGAATAGAAAACTAGACAGCCTTCTAAAACTGCCACGATTTCCTGAAATGCTTTGATAAAAGTTGGCATACTTTGTTTCTCTTCCTTACCTCTGTAACACTGGGCTAAACAGAAAATGAAGAATATTCAGTCAATAGTAATTTAAACAGTAGCTAGCGTTGGACCTGGAAGTTTTGGTAAAATTGACGACCATTCAGAAACAGTCTTCAAAGAAAAGTAGTTTGCCAAAATTAGGCCAAAAATCTTCTTAAAGGGAAAAAAAATGCCAAGAATGAGCTGAACATTAAAATTTATCTGTTCCTAGATGATTATGAAAAATACAAAGGAAGCTGAAACACTACATATAGATAAGAATGAATTCTTACAGAGCAAGTTTATAGAAATTGCAGAGCAATAACCTTTCTAAATTTCCACTTGATGTTTAAAATTTTATAAGTGATTATTTCACCACATTAAGCCAATTCAATTAATTCCAATCAGTAAGAACTGCTTCAGAACTACCTTGAAAAAGATAATGACAGAAACTATAGATTTGAAAAGCAACCAGTTTTTACAAAGCTCATCTCCAGATGTAGAATATATAACGCTATCAATTCCTGATTCTCCTTAAAATAGATTACTTATGTTTAGCCATCCCATCTTATTCCAGTTTAGCATTAAGAAAGAAATCTTAAAGGACTGTACTATTGCTAAACACTGTCAATATTTCTCATATTCACCATTTAGACTATACCTCATTTTATTTCCCTTATAATATTAAAATAATGAATAAATAGGGTCCTTTAGTTAAGGTCCTCCACCTTATCTTAAGTGAAATATAAAATAAGGCAGACTTATTAATTTCTTGCTAGCACTGCCTTAAAATCTGTTTACAAAATAAGAAATAGTAAACTTTAAGGTTGTTTGTTTTTTTTACCCAGAAAGCAGATGTATCCTGATCCACATCTAATATCTACATAAAACATTTCATCATTTTAGTTTAGTCTTATAACATTTTTCTTGGAATATTATTATACCTCAGGGAAAAATCCAATTAACCAACTACAGAAATTATGCTCAATTACTAACCTTTTGAAAGAGGCAAAAGTTCAATAGGAAAACCTAAAATAACTTGTTTAACAATTACCAAGTGCTGAAAAGGTCATTAAAAATTGGTAAATAATAAATGCATTTTTGTTGTATTTTACCATTAATGCAAAATAGGATGGTGAAACTTCCCAATAGAATACGTTAAAGAATGTCAACTGGAACACTGATAACATCACATTTGTCTTCTGACACCAACATTTTCCAGGATGAAAACAGTGACATGTAGTTTCACAGAATTTGAAATGTAGAATCTGAAATTTGTAAGTTCAAGAACAGAATTAAAACTCAACTTAAGGGGAAAAAACAAAATATGGCCAGTAGTGTCCAAATTTCAAATAAAATCTCAAGGGTAAGTATGGCTGCTGTTTCTCCAAACAGTCATTTTTCCATAAAATGTTGGCTGTGTCATAAGAAATCTCCTGTGCTTTCTATCAACCAAGGCCTGCTGAAGTACAACACATTTCCCTTGTATATTCAACCTCAGCTGAAATGTCGAGCAAGGCGGGCAGATCTATAGTCAGCACGAAGTTGTACAAAGGAGTGAAGAATGTTCTTGTCCAGATTAGCAAGTTGTTCTCCTGAGCACACCTGCTTTAAATTATCTGGGGCAACTACCAGAAGATTGCAAAGTGCATGCAGAGTATCAAAAAGCTGTAATACCAGTGGAATCTGAATTGAAATAAGAGAAGAAAAAAATAACATTGACACAAAACAATTTCTAGTTTTATAATTATTTTATAAATTCTTCTCATTTATATACTGTTAAGACTTACTAATGTGGGAGGATTCAATATTAAAAACTGTAAAAACTCCTGAAATTCTTAAAACCCAAATATTTCAGACATTAAATAAACTTGGTATAAACTTTTTGAAAAGACCCATGCCAATTTCCTTCAACAGTTATTTATACTTCTATGGATTAGAATTAGTTACCATTAATATAGCACTTTTCTTAAATAATTTAAGCCTTAAAGAAAACTGATTCCAGAGAGATGTACATGAAGAAAGAACTTATTTTCCTGACGTGTGATATATACACAGCATTAGTTATGGAAGTCAACAATGTCATTTGGACTGTTGAACTGAAATATGGCCTTGTCTAAAATACAGCACAGAGCAAAAATGTGTTAAGACTGAAAATATGATTAGAACATTACTCTTTCAGTTAGGAAATGTTAGATCTGTCTCACTACAATATCAACAAGTTTTAAACTTTTCAGTAGTGATTATAAGTCAGCATGCATTTTTAATGGTCTGACTTATGTTCTTGAGCCTATTTACAAGTTTTATATTTGTGAATACATACCTTGAAGTCTTTGGCACACTTCCTATATTCAGCTACATCACAAATTGCTAACATGCCACCCCCACAACTGTACGAATATTGTTGAAGATGCTCATAAATAAGTCGATGAAAACGTACTCCAAGTTCCATCAAAACTGTATCCACATTCTTCCCATCCATGGAATTTTTAATCTTTTCCACTTGCTTTCTTACATAAGCACAGACTTTAACACAGGCCTGTAAAATTTTTTCTACACTTATTACATAGAAATGTGTATCAGCTTAGCTAATAAAATACATACAGTGTCTCATTAATCTCTAAGTATAATAGAAAAAAACTTAGAGCACAGTAAGATACACCAATGAAAATGTTAATGAAAATATTATGTATAGTAGATATTCTTACTAGTATACTGAATTATTTTACTCACATTAGTATATTGAATCAAAACATTGTTTTCATCCTCTGGCTTAAAATCTGTTTTCTTTTGTTCTGCAGTCAAGATATGCTTCATCTGTCCAATCATACAATTTAATGTCCTAGAGAATTAAGAACACCATATATTTTACTCATTTATTTTAAATTTCCTTTAATTTATATTACTTATACTAAATTATTTAATTTCAGAGCACCATAAAATTATTTACTATCGGTACACTTTAGACTTTAGAAAAAATAAATTCTAGGTCTTGCTGTAAATGAACTCTTGGTTTTATTAGCTTCCTGCTCTTGCCCAATACTTTATTTATGGTAATCTTAAAGATGTGAGAAACCTATCACTAACTTACTTCCTTAACAACTATATATAGAGGGGCACCTGGGTGGCTCAGTTTTTAAGTATCTGCCTTTGCCTCAGGGCATGATTCCAGGGTTCTGGGATCGAGCCCCACATTGGGCTCCCTGCTCAGCGGGAAGCCTGCTTCACCATTTCTCACTCCTGCTTGTGTTCCCTCTCTCACTGTCTCTCTCTCCCTCTCTCTCTCTGTCAAATAAATAAATAAAATCTAAAACAAACAAACAAACAAAAAACCACCATATATAGAGACTGGTTAGGAAGAGGGGAAGATAGAGGATTTAAGACAAATGGCCAACATTTGGAAGAATTTGTGAGAAGAATAGGAGTTTCACAGTCTAAGGATAAGCAGGAAGCTAAACAAATGGTACTAACAATTCAGTGGGGAAATGAGAACATGGGTTTACAGCAGCACCGATAACATTCAAGTTAGGTGTTATTCTCCAACAGCGATCAGCCATCCAGTTATGGGAATAAAAGAGACTGCACTGATCCAAAACCTTGGATCTGCAATAAGATAGATAAGGTTAATGGAAACAGATTTTATGGTAATTATAAGGGACTAATTTAAGAGATGGATCAAACAACCTAAGCATAAAAATAAATAAAGAAAAGGATAGTAGATTGGCAAAAGATAAATATATTAAGGGCTGGAGTTCCTGCTGAGGTCAGAAAGCAGGTTATGGAGTTGGAAGAACAGGAGGTTGTGAGCAACGAGTGGGATATTCAAGTTTGAGGTTTTTGTTACCAATGATAATGAGGTCTAGTAGGATATGAGATTAAGTAGCTAAAGTGAAGATGATCAAGAAAATGAATGGGTCACACAATTGGAAGTAGAAGTAACCTAAGATTTAAGGTTAAAAGAAAAACTGTAAGCTGGATGCCCGAATCCTCAATAAATTCAGGAGACTAACATAAATGATTGAGAGACACAGCAATAAGAAGATGACGTGAGTTTTAAAAGCAAGGGGGTTCTGACCTAACACCTATAGATGGATACTGGTCTGAAAATATCAGAAGGTATCAGATCAATGCTCTGCTCACCTCTTGGCCCCATGGTACATGGGTAAAATATGAGAAGTTCACATTCATGAGACCACTACAGAATACTGTGCCTTCAATTCATCAATTAGTGCAAAGACTCTGAGATTAAGGCTTATACAGAAAAATATTAAGACACCAAGAAAATACATCTTTCCTATATCTCTGAAATTTTAACATATCTAACCTCCCCATGTCCCAAATATAATTTTCAGGTATTCTGAGGTAAAACAAGAAGAAACAAATTAATATTGAGGGATTTAAGTTAGGAAAATACATACTTCTTGAAGTGATGATTATAATGTGTACAATATATCATACACATTGTAATTGTATTAAATGCAGTTCTATGTATGTATAATCTCATATGGTCCTAACTAAAAACAAAAGGGAGAGACCAGTTTTAGGATTATTCTAAGCCTATAATTCAGTAAATTTGTCTCAGTAACTAATTTTGTAACATCCTTATTTTTCCTAGTTTTACTTTTCAATTTAATCTTTCTTTCCTTCATTATCATATACTCAATGGTAATTGTTGATCTTAGTGAGAAGGTAGCTGCAAGCTTGATACTACTGATATAGTAAAAATTATTCCATTTTTTCATAAATTAGAATGGATTCCAGGTTATCCTTATAACAGCACTGAAACTAACTTGCACCCAAATATGCTTTCCTTCAGAGAAGAGAAAGGAACAGAATTACAATAAGTGAAAAAGACATGCCCAAATCTAGTAGCATGAGTTTTAGAATTTGAGTTCCACCTCTACCACCATTAACTGTGTGATTCTGAACAAATTACTTAATTTCTTTAAGCCTCTATTTCCTCATCTGTAAAACAGTATTTCCTACCTAATAAATAAAATAATACAGGTAAAGGTCCTTGCACTGTGCCTAGCATACACCAAATGCTTGATAAGTGGTAACTATCATCATCATTAATATATGCCCACCACATCATCTCAAGAAAAGAGACCCATTGCTCTACACTATTAATAAGGTGATTAACTACAAAAAAAGTTACAAAAAAATGTTTGAATACAGAGTTTGTATTCACTTAATGAAATTTACAGAAAACAAGTACATTTATTTAAAGCATTTCAGATAATACGCCTGAAAATTCTAAATGAAAATAAAATCCTCTATGTTACATACCATTTTTAAGGAGTTTGGACAGAGAGAGGGAAAGAGGAAGAGGAGGAGAAAGTGGTGGCCTATAAAAATGGTTTTCAATTGAATCTAGTTTAAAAGCATACCTAAACATACTGAAAAACATTTTCATGTTGCATTTATAATGGTATTTTTACAATTTAAAGAATATTAGAGAAAAAGGGGGCTACTAGCTGGCTCAGTTGGTGGAGCCTATGACTCTTGGTCTCAGGGTTGTGAGTTTGAGCTCCACGCTGGGTGTGGACTTTAAAATAAAATTTTTAAAGGAATGCCTGGGTGGCTCAGTCAGTTAAACACCTGACTCTTGGGGCACCTCGGTGGCTCAGTGGGTTAAAGCCTCTGCCTTCGGCTCAGGTCATGATCCCAGGGTCTTGGGATCGAGCCCCGCGTTGGGCTCTCTGCTCAGCAGGGACCCTGCTTCCTCCTCTCTCTCTGCCTGCTTCTCTGCCTACTTGTGATCTCTGTCAAATAAATAAGTAAAATCTTAAAAAAAATAATAAACACCTGACTCTTGATTTTGGTTCAGGTCATGAACTCAGAGTCATGAAATTGAGCTCTGTGTCTGGCTCTGTGCTAAGCAGGGAGTCTGCTTGAGATTCTCTTTCCCTTTGCCCTTTCTCCCAGAGCTCTCTTTTCTCTAAAATAAATAAATAAATCTTTTTTTAAAAATCTTAAAAAAATTAATTAAAAATAAACATAAAAAATATAAAAGGTAAAACTAACAACTTGCCTATCAATGCCATTATCCAATTTCGTCTCCATTTGTTCAATTATTTCTTTTTTCTTCTGAAGGCATTCAGATAACTTAGGAGAAGAGCTATTGAATGTTTAAAGGGAAAAAAAAATCACATTAGCAGCCTTATAAAAGTTTCTCATATGCACATGTGTATTGTTATAAACATTTATAAATACACATGTATTGTTTTAATTTGCTCACAAATCCAAGAAGCACATTACATAGTAATTACTATGCCCAATTTAATACTAGGAAATTAAGTAGTATTACTATGCCTAACAGTCACACTAGGAAAAATTAACCAGATATATGAGAAGGAAGAGGAAGATTTAGATTTGTTATTTTCATGTAAGAGAAGATATCCCTTAAGAATATAAATATATGTGATTTTGAAATTTTGGGATTATTTGGTTTCCTTTTTAATTAAATATCTAGATTAAAAGTAAAATAAAAACGAGCAAACCCCAAAAGGATATCACCAGAGTCTTAAGAATATACTAAATTATACTAATTAAAATTTGGAAACTAATACCCAATCCAGTTGTATTTAGCTTTCCTATATTATGAAAACAAATTTGACAATCACATTTGCCTTCTGAATGCCATCTAAATGTCAAAAACCACCTAAACTATTAAGGAATATGCAAACCTTAATAGTCATGTGAATTTTGCACTATAAGGCATTACAGCTCTTAAAATAGTACATTTCCTTTTAAAGTGTGATTCAGGGATCACAAGTTATCTTTATCTTTGAGATTGTTTATGAACTAATTTCTTGTGATATCAATGTGTACAATAAAATGTTTAAAATTTTATCTTTTGGGGTTCTTGGGTGGCTCAGCTGGTTGGGCAACTGCCTTTGGCTCAGGTCATACTCCAAGAGTCCCAGGATAGAGTCCTGAGTTGGACTCCCTGCTCAGCGGGGAGTTTGCTTCTTCCTCTAACCCTTCCCCCTCTTGTGCTCTCTCTCAAATAAATAAAATAAACAAATGAAATAAAATTTTATCTTTTACATATATTTTCCTCTTCCTAAAAAATATTTTTCCTCTATAATGATAGTACACTTACAAATTTTATAAGGCATGTTCATGTGAGTATATTCTATATTATTTAATCCTCACATACTTTAAAAGTTCACATAAACTGATAAGAAGATATAAACCAAATCTTATTTAATGCCTTATTAAAATCTGTCCAATTAATCTTATAAAATTTTTGTTGCATACCTTTATACATACAGCATTATAATTGTCACTGAAATACCAAGAAAAATCAATTTGACTAACCTTATTAGTGGCATAAGGTGATCATTAAACTGCTTGTCAAAAAGATGAAAAATAGTATTGGCCTGTTGCACAACATCCAAAAAATAGAGATTTGCATTCCTAGAATCTGAGGAGGGAATTCCTAAAATTGGAAGGCATGTATTTATTAGAATCATACTTGAAGAAATTCATCTTGGCAACAGAAAAAAGAATGTGGCAAAATAAATAAAAGTAACTCCTATTTTAATAAGTCAGCAATGATTTTTGTGGATAGAAGAGTAAAATTAAGCTCAATAACTTAATAAAGTGAATAAAAAATTTTTACATGAAAATTTTCACCATCTACCCAGTCTTCATTATTTGCTGAGATAAACCAAAAAATAAATCAATAAATGAATCATCTTCAACTGTATCTTCTCCTTTCCTTTCCCATTCTCATGCCTAGTGGTTCCACATTAGCCATGCATACACTTCCACCATTTTTCTTTTAACAAGGCCTCATTATCTCTGGTAACAATTAAAATAATTTTTTATTAGTTTCTTGGGTTCAAATCACTCTTTCCTGCTATGTATTGCTGCCAGAGTAACATACTTAAACTTACACATTTTACTCATCTTGCTCTCTATTATTTCCTCAAAAATATTCAAAGTCTCCTCACTGTCTACAAAATAAATTCTCTATTTTCAGCATGATATTCAGCTGACTCAATAAGCTGACTCCAAAAGAAAGTTGACCTCTCTGGACTTCAGTTTCCTCCTTTTTGTAAAAGAGCAATAGATAAATTCTAAGGTCCATTCTAATCTTAGATGTTTATGTTTCTAGCTAAAATTAAAAGGCATAGCGGGTTAGGGAAAATATTCACATAAGAGAAAATGAAATTAATAACTACAATTCTTTATAGGATGATGATTTTTTTTCAAAGTTTTAAAAATGAAAACAAAGGTGTTTCATTTTCCCATAAACAGTCAAAATCACCAACTGATAAGAAAATTAAAGGCTCCAACATAAACTTACAAGAGAAAAAAATTTTGTAGAAAACGCTTACTATTAATGAAAGATATTAAAATTAAGGTAGTTATTTATGTATGTTTTTAACCACTGAAGTTTTTAAAGGAGTATTCAATGTTATGCAGAAGAACTGGTACAACCATATATGCCAACAGCAGTGTAAATTAGTATAAAAAAACCTTTTTGGAAAATTCTGTATGTATAGAAATTTTTAAAAGTTGGTAATATACCTTGTGGGGTTTTTTTTCCTTTTTTAAAAGTAAACCCTAGCCCCAATATGGGGCTCAAACTCATAACCTAGAGATCAAGAGCTGCATGCTCTACAAAACTGAGCCAGCCACGTGCCTCTAGTAACGCACTTTGATCTGCTAACTTCACCTCTGGGATTTCATACAGCGAAAATAATTCAAAATAAGGAAAACACTTTAAGCTCTACAACGTTCACTGCAGCATTATTTATATTACCAAACTGCTGGAAAAAATCCAATATGTCTAGTAATAAGGGATAGTTAACTTTATTTAACTTTATTATATATATATACACGAGACAAAATTTTGAACTATCATTAGAAATAACAAATTAATTTAAAAAATTAAAAAAAAAGAACAACAGTAAGTGCTAATTGAATGGCTACATGGAAGAAAACTTATGAATCATAAGAGACATTTTCATCCTACCAGTAAATTTTCTAGGCCTTTCCAAACTTGAATACAGCTACTAAAATGAAGATACTAGATTTCCATATGAGCTAAATAATAAATCCTCATACCATGTGGATTCAAATTCTTGTTACTTTTTTTCATTATCTTCTTTAACTTTCTTAATATCTTTGAGGTATTATTATCCCAATACAAACTGCCACATTAAGTCATTTGCAAATAGCAAATGTTAAACACTTGATGTAAAGAGTCTGCTATAATTGGGGTGCCTGGCTGGCTCAGTTAGAAAAGCATGTGACTCTTGATCTTGGGGGTCATGAGTTTGAGCCCCACACTGGGTATTGAGATTACTTAAGAAAATAAATAAACTTTAAAAAAAAGAGTCCACTGTAATTAAGTTTAAAAAAGAAGCAGGATATAAATGCTTCACAAGTTTACTGAATTATGGGTAATTTTGCTTCAGTGTTAAAAGATGTGATATACAGTCAATAAACATTTTTGAGCATCTACTATGTGCTAAGGACTAGATAATAATGGTGAATAAGACAGATAAGATTCCTAGCCAGAAGAGCATATATGCTGTTCTCTTAAAATACTTTCTCCAAATACTCCATTTAACTCTTTTACTCCATTCAGCTTTCTGGTTCATACATCTCCTTGGAGAGGCATTATCTAACCCACCTCTCTAAAAAAGTCCTCTGCTCCTGAATTCCTCCTCCCACCTCCCCAACACTTCTCACTATCTTTAACTCAGTTTTATTTTTCTTCATTGCACTTTCTAGTCATTTATCTATCTTATCTAAGAATGAAAGCTCCATGAGTGCAGGAGTAGGCACTTAAAAGGTATGTGTTAATGAATGAATTCTGGTAAGTGGAGGCAGACATCAACAGATGAAAATTTCTTTGTGATAAGTGTCATGAAAAACATTAATTGAGTGATGAAATAATGAGTAACTAGGCTGAGACTAGAGGGGTATCTTAGCTAGGGTAATCCACAAAACCCTCTTTAAGAAGATGATATCTCAGTTGAGATTAGAGGTTGAAAAGTCAGGCATGAGAAGAGCTAAAGGAAAAGGAATTGGGAAATAGGGGGAAAGCCTGAGTCAGGAAAAAAAAAAAAAAAAAAAAAAAAAAGAATGAGGGCCAGAGGGGCTGATGGCTAAGGTAGTGAGAAGAAGTACAATATGAGAAGTGGATGAACTCTTAAGAGGACAACAGATCAAAAGCCATGTTTTTGTAAAGTTTCTGTTTTCCCCCTAAAAGTATCAGGAAGTACCTAAAGGGTCTTAAACAAGGAAATGATAATCAAACTGACTGTTAACGTGGAGTCAGTCATGTGGAGAAGTGAGAAGACACAGAAAGACCAGTTAGGAGTGGATAAAGATGATGATATTTAAATTAGGGTGGCATCAGTAGAACTGAGAAAAGTAGATGAATTCAAGTTATGTCTCAAGTATACTGATAGAATTTGCTGATAGACTGGCTATCAGGTTTGATGAAAAGGAAGAATTATGGCAACTCCAATGTTTGGGGCCTGTGCAACTAGTAAATAGTAATGCTTTTTAAGGACATGGGGAAGAATGAGAGTGGACCAGGTTTAAATGGAAGATAAAAGAGTTTCAGTAGGGATATGGTAAATTTGAGATGCACAATGAACAGGTGGAAAGTTCAAGGAGGAAACTGCACTAATGTGAATGGAATTTAGGAAAGAAATCATTATTATCCTATTAATACCAGTAAACCCAAAAGATGAAAAGCAAAAGAAAAATTTTAATATGAATCTATTACTTTCCAGGCTTATTTTGGAATATTTTCCTTTCTAAACTTCACATTATTCAATTGCTTCAACCAGAACTCTTTTCACCTTCAGTTCTGCTCCTCTGATATTTTATAACTTAAGCATTGTACCTCATTCTGGCATACACTGTAGTGACTTATGTAGCTTACCCTGTCCTGCTTGATGGAAGCAATGTGAGAAAACTGTGTCTTTGTGTAACTTTCTGCACCTGACAAGTTCTTGCATTACAGATGCTCAAAAAGCATTATTCATTGCATTGACCTGAATTTGACATATATATAGCGTTAAATATATAAAACACATTATGCATATAGTTAAGCATGATCAAAGGATTTAACACAAAGTATAATACAAATAAAAAACTTACCAGCAAGTCCTGTTTCCAAAGCATAATCAATATGTTCAATACATAAAAATTCCACAAGAATGGTAAAAATTCTAAAGGCATTCCTTGGTAAATCAGAAGGATCGGAGAGCTTTAAAAACAAAAACCAAATACATCACTCCTCCTGTCTTTTTAAAAAGTGCTTTTTTTTTTTTTTTTTTAAAGCAATCAACTTTGTATAAGATGTAGCCAGTGTTCAGGTATCAAAACAATTACTTATGCCTCTTCCTCTCCACTCCCAATGCCTCGCTCACATACACTAACACATAGTTACAATGCTCTATATTTACGTACAATTCTCCTGGCTTACATCAATGTTTTTCTCACCTGGGTTGCAATCCATTATGGATTGTGACAACAAAAAAAGAGGGAAGCAATGAGATAATCAACAGGAAATAAAGTATAATGTACATATTAAAGCCAATATAGTTTTATGAAATAAATACACACAAAAACATCATATACATACACATATATATAACAAATATCCACTGGACTGCTATGTAAAATCCATTTCTTATAGGTTGTGGTCAAAGAAGTTTCAGAGTCACCAACTTTAACAAAAGCTATTCTAGCAAAACTCAAAATAAAAAGGATACTTTCTTCTATTAAGGGGTAGGAATAGAGAAATCGGTAACAAATGTACTATAAAATATGACAGGCTTAAAGCCCAGCTTCATCACCCCTAAGATATTACTTAACCCCAACAGGCCTTAATTTCTTCATCTCTAAAGTGGGAATAATGTTAACATTATTTACATCCTAGTCCTGAGGTAAGAATAAAAATATAAAAATCCACGTATTTTAAGCACAAATGGTACACAGTCAACTTAACAATAATAAATGTTCATTTTTCTGTTATATTGCTGATTATTAACTACTCAGAAGAATCAGTAATTATAGTGAGAAAACTATCTCTTTTAAAAAGTTAGAAAACTACCTCTCAAAATCTTATTACTGCTTCCTATATTATTTATCAACTGATTGTTGCCTCTGTAGTCTCTATTCATTTACCTTTCTCAGAGTAATGCTTATTATCTGATATAAAGAGCAGGGAGCTGAAACGCATAACCCCTTTTAAAGACCCAATTTGGTATTACTCAATTCCCTTCCTGATCTTAATACCACCTCAAAGTTTACTCTTCACTAGTCACTCTACCATTATCTTCACCTCCCTTTTTTGCTCAGTGATGCTCAACAGATGCTCTTAACAAGCAATAAAGAATAAATTTTCCACCCGCCTGTACACATTCATATATCCGATAGAAGAGGTAGACAGAAAATTGATAGGCAAATAGAAGATGTAAATCACCCTGTCAATCAACTGGACCTGAGATTTATAGAATACTCCATCTAACAACATCAGGATATACCTTCACAAAGTTGGGTCATATCCTGGTTTAGAAAACAAGTCTCAACAAACTTAAAATGGATTCACATCATACAAAGTATGTCCTCTAACCACAACAGGATCAAATTTGAACAAATAACAGAAAAAACTTAAAAATACCCCAATAGCTGACAACTAAAACACTTCTAAGTCACTCATGGGAGTATTTTGAACTAAATGAAAATAAACACAACATATCAAAATTTGTGGTACGCAGCTAAAGCTTACCTTAGAGGGAAATTTATAAGGCTAAATGTTTATATTGGAGAAGAAAAACTGTCTCAAATCAATGACCTCAATTTCCACCTTACAAAACTAAACAAAGAAGGGCAAATGAAATCCAAGTAAGCAGCAGAAAAGTAACAAATTGGAAACTGTTGAAACACAAAACAAATAATCAGTGACACCAAAAGTTGATTCTTTGGGAAAATCAATAAAACTGATAAACCAGACTGATCAGGAAAAAAGACACAAATTGCTGATATCAAGAATGAAGAGGTGACATCACTATAGATTTTTCTGATATTAAAAGGATAATAAGGAAATATCATGAACAACTTAATCCCAACACATTCAAACATTTATGTGAAATATAGAAATCCTTAAAGACAAACTACCAAAGCTCAATTAAAAAGAAATAGGTAACTTAAATAGTTCTAAATCTATTTAAAAAGTTGGATTTGTAGTTAAAAACTCTCACAAAGAAAACTGCAGGCCCAAATGACTTCACTGATAAATTCTACCAAACATTTAAGAAATAAATAATACCAATTTTATACAAACTCTTCCAGAAAATTGAAGAGGAAGAACTATCTTCCAACTCATTCTACAAGACCAACATTGCCCTGACAACCAAAACTAGACAAAGACATAGTGTGGAAAAATATATGTGTAAGTCAACATCCCTCATGAACACAAACATAAAAATTCTAAACAAAAATTCAGCAAACCTAATCCAACAAAATATACATAGGATAAAACATGATGACCAAGAGGGTTCATCAAAGGAATGAAAGTTACCATTTGGAAATCAATGTAACTCAGCACATTAACAGAATAAAAAGAAAGCATTTGACAAAATCCAATAACTAATCTTATAAAGACTCGGAAAACTAAAAATAAAAGAATTCCCTCAATCTGATAAAGAGTGTGGGAAAACCTACGATTAATGTCATACTTAATGGTGAAAGACTCAATGCTTTATTCTTAAGATCAAGAGTAATATACGATATTTGCTCTCATCACTTCCATTCATCATTGTACTGGAGGTTCTGAGCAATGCAATAATGCAAGAGAACAAAATAACAGGTTTCTATACCAGAAAGGAACAAGTAAAACTGGCTTATTGGCAGAAAACACAATAGTCTATTATACACACACACACACACACACACACACAGGCTATTAGAACTAATACATAAGTTTGGTTAGGTATAAAGTCAACATACAAAAATCGACTGTTTTTCTCTACACTAACAAAAGAGTATCCAAAATATAAATTAAAAAAATACCACTCACATTAAAATAGCACTAAAAATTACAAAACTCTGGTACGGAAAATTAAAGAAAACTTAAATAAATGAACAGATATACTTTATTCATAGTGTATCTGAAAACTCAGTATTACTAAGATGTCACTTTTCCACAAACCCAAATATAGATTGAATGCAATCAAAATCCTAAACTTTTTTCCCCCAGAGACTGAAAAGCTGATTATAAGACAAATGAGAATGCAAAATAATTTATAAGAAAATATTAGAGGATGGACACTACCTGATTCGAGACTTAATAGTTACAATGATCAAGACAGTGTAGTATTGGCACAAAGACAAATAGGTCAATGGAACGGAATAGAATCCAGAAAAAGATCCACATATAAACTGTTAAGCAGTTTTTGACAAAGGTTCCAATGTAATTTAGTGGAAAAAGGACAGTCTTTCCAATAAATAACACTTAAAACAACTGGATACCTAAATGCAAAAAAAACCTGAACTTTGATCCATACATTATGGGACATGTGTAAGTTAACTCAAAACTAATTACAGAACTAAATGTAAAACCTTAAACTGTGAAACTACTAGAAGAAAACATAATAGGAAATCTTTGTGACCATGGTTTAGGCAAAGATTTCTTACATACAAAATATCATCCATAACAGAAAAGTATAAAATTGGATTTCACTAAAATTAAGAACTTCTAGCCTTTGGATGCAAGGGTGGTTCAACATTCACAAATCAATCAATGTGACAGAACAAATCAATAAGAGAAGAGAGAAGAACCACAGGGTCTTCTCAACTGATGCAGAAAAAGCATTTGACAAAACACAGCATCTGTTCCTGATTAAAACTCTTCAAAGTACAGGGATAGAGAGAACATTCCTAAACTTCATAAAATCTACCTATGAAAAACCGACAGCGAATATCATTCTCAATGGGGAAAAGCTGACAGCCTTCCCTTTGAGATCAGGAACACAACAAGGATGTCCACTCTCGCCACTGTTGTTCAACATAATACTAGAAGTCCTAGCAACAGCAATCAGACAACAAAAATAAATAAAAGGTATTCATACTGGCAAAGAAGAAGTCAGACTCTTTCTCTTTGCAGATGATACTTTTTTTTTTAAAGATCTTATTTATTTATTTGAGAAAGAGCACGAGAGAGCAGAAGGTCAGAGGGAGAAGCAGTCTCCCCGCAGAGCTCAGAGCCCAATGCAGGACTCGATCTTGGTACTCCAGGATCATGACTTGAGTCAAAGGCAGTCGCCCAACCAACTGAGCCACCCAGGCACCCTGACATGATACTTTATATGGAAAACCCAAAAACTCCACCCCCAAACTACTAGAACTCATACAGCAATTCAATAATGTGACAGAATACAAAATCAATGTACAGAAATCAGCTGCTTTCTTATACACTAACAATGAAAATACAGAAAGGGAAATTAGAGAATTGATTCCATTGACTATAGCACCAAGAACCATAAGATACCTGGGAATAAACCTAACCAAAGAGGTAAAGGATTTGTACTCGAGGAACTACAGAACACTCACGGAAGAAATTGAAGAAGACACAAAAAGATGGAAAAGCATTCCACACTCATGGATTGGAAGAGTAAACATTGTTAAAATGTCTATACTGCCCAGAGCAATCTATACTTTCAATGCCATCCCAATCAAAATTCCACTGGCATTTTTCAAAGTGTTGGAACAAGCAATCCTAAAATTTGTATGGAACCCAAAAAGACCCTGAATTGCTAAGGAAATGTTGAAAAAGAAAAACAAAACTTGGGGCATCACGTTGCCTGATTTCAAGCTTTACTACAAAGCTGTGATCACCAAGACAGCACAGTACTGCCACAAAAACAGACACATACACCACTGGAACAGAGCAGAGAGCCCAGATATGGACCTGCAACTCTATGGTCAAATAATCTTCAACAAAACAGGAAAAAATATACAGTGGAAAAAAAACAGTGTCTTCAATAAATGGTGCTGGGAAAATTGGAGAGCTACGTATAGAAGAATGAAACTCGACCGTTCTCTTACACCATATATAAAGATAAACTCAAAATGGATAAAAGACCTCAATGCGAGGCAGGAATCTATCAAAATCCTAGAGGAGAACATAGGCAGTAACCTCTTTGACATGGGCCACAGCAACTTCTTTCAAGACATGTCTCCAAAGGCAAAGGAAACAAAAGTGAAAATGAACTTTTGGGACTTCATCAAGATCAAACGCTTCTGCACAGCAAAGGAAATAGTCAACAAAACAAAGAGGCAACCCAAGGAATGGGAGAAGAGTCACAAATGACACTAAAGACAGAGGGCTGATATCCAAGATATATGAAGAACTCAAACTCAACACTCAAAAAACAGATTCAAAAAATGGGCAGAAGACATGAAGACACTTCTCCAAAGAAGACATACAAATGGCTAACAGACACATGAAAAAATGTTCATCATCATTAGCCATCAGGGAGATTAAAATCAAAACCACACTGAGATACCACCTTACACCAGTTAGAATGGCCAAAGTTAACAAGACAGTAAACAAGTGCTGGAAAGGATGTGGAGAAAGGGGAACCCTCTTACACTATTGGTGGGAATGCAAGTTGGTACACCCACTTTGGAAAACAGTGTGGAGATTCCTTAAGAAATTAAAAATAGGGGTGCCTGGGTGGCTCAGTGGGTTAAGCCTCTGCCTTTGGCTCAGGTCATGACCTCAGGTTCTGGGACAGAGCGCCACATTGGGCTCTCTGCTCTGCGGGGAGCCTGCTACCCCCTCTCTCTCTGCGCCTCTCTGCCTACTTGTGATCTCTCTCTCTCTCTCTCTGTCAAATAAATAAATAAAATCTAAAAAAAAAAAAAAAAAAAGAAATTAAAAATAGAGGTAACCTATGACCCGGCAATTGCACTACTGGGTATTTAACCCAAAGATACAGATGTGAAAAGAAGGGCCATATGTATCCCAATGTTCATAGCAGCAATGTCACAATTGCTAAACTGTGGAAAGAGCCAAGATGCCCTTTAATAGACAAATGGATAAAGAAGATATGGTCCATTTATACAATGGAATATTATGGCTCCATCAGAAAGGATGAATATCCAACTTTTCTATCAACATGGATGGGACTGGAGGGCATTATGCTGAGTGAAATAAGACAAAGCAGAGAAAGTCAATTATCATATGGTTTCACTTACCTGTGGAACATAAGGAATAACATGGAGGATATTAGGAGAAGGAAAGGAAAAGTAAATTGGGGGAAATCAGAGTGGGAGATGAACCATGATAGACTGTGGACTCTGAGAAACAAACTGAGGGTTTTGTTTGTGGGGAGGATGGGAGATTAGGTGAGCCTGGTGGTGGGTATTAAGGAGAGCACGTATTGCATGGAACACTGGGTGTGTGGTGCATAAACAATGAATCATGGAGGGGTGCCCGGGTGGCTTAGTGGGTTAAGCCTCTGCCTTTGGCTTAGGTCATGATCCCAGGGTCCTGGGATCGAGCCTTACATCGGGCTCTCTGCTCGTCAGGGAGCCTGCTTCCCCCCTCTCTCTCTCTCTGCCTGCCTCTCTGCCTACTTGTGATCTCTGTCTGTCAAAAAAATAAATAAAATCTTTAAAAAAAAATTAATCATGGAACACTGAAAAAATAAAATAAAATAAAATAAAATAGAACTTCTAGTCTTTGAAAACACTGTTAAAAGATTAAAAAGACAAGTCACAGACTGAAAGAAAACATTTGCATATCATCTATCTGATAAATGAATATATCATTTATTATCTATGAATATATCATTTATTATATCTATGCATATAGAACTTTCAAAGGATAACAAGAAAATAACTTAATTTTTTAAATGCACAAAATACACCAAAGAATATATACAAATAGCAAATAAACACATGAAAAGATAATTAGTCATTAGGAAAATGCAAACTAAAACCATAATAAGATATTACTACACACCATAAGGCTATCTAAAATTAAAAAGACTGATCATATCAAATGTTGGAAATCATGGGGAGCAAATGAAACTTTCACACATTGCTGGTGGGAATATCAAAAGAAACAACAACCTTGGAAAACAGTTTGGGAGTTCCTTTAAAAGAAATACCATATGACTCAGCCATATTGCTACTAAGTATATACCCAAGGGAAATGAAAGCATATGTCTGCATAAAGACATATCCATGAATGTTCACAACAACTTCATTCATAATAGTAAAACACTGATATCAATCTAAATGTCTATCAATAAGTAAGTAGATATACTGCAGTATATTCATGAAAGGAAATACGACTCAGCAACAGAAAGGAGCATGCTAAGTAACATATACAACACAGATGAATTTCTAAAAAATCATGCTGAGTGAAAGAAACCAGAAACACATGTACATATTATAACATAGTATATACCATTTACAAAAAATTCTAGAAAATTAATGAACCTCTTTAAGATATCCTATTTAGCTTTCAAGACTCAGTCCTCAAATGTCACCCTCCTTTTGAAAACAAATCTACAGTGACATAAAGCTGATCAGTGGTTCTCTGAGGACAGAAAAGAAGGGAGAGAAAAGGGGGATTATAAAAGGACAAAAGGAAACTTTTTAGGGTGATGGATCTGTTTATTATCTTGACTGAAATTAAAGCTTCAGAAATGTAGACACAACTTATCAAAGTTATCAAACTGTGCAGTTTAAATATATGCAGTTTACAAAATATCAAAGGTATCTCAAAGTTATTTTTTTAAAAAGAAAGAAAAAAGCACCAATCTGTTCATTACACTGCCCTTTTTAAATAATTCTTTAAAGCTTGTATCATCATCATCTACAAGGTCAGGTCTAAATTTCTAAGCATGGTATGCAAAAAGTCTGTTTATCTTTTCAACTTCCTTTCTCATTACTCTCCCACGTATATTTTTATTTCAAGCATTTTATGTTGCACAGCTGATCTTTGTATACTACTTTTTACATGAACTATTCTCTCCAAGAATCACCTTCTTTTTTTTTTAATTTTTTATTTTTTATAAACATATAATGTATTTTTATCCCCAGGGGTTCATGTCTGTGAATCGCCAGGTTTACACACTTCACAGCACTAACCATAGCACATACCCTCCCCAATGTCCATTACCCCACCCTCCTCTCCCGCTCCCCCTACCCCCAGCAATCCTCAGTTTGTTTTGTGAGATTAAGAGTGACTTATGGTTTATCTCCCTCCTAATCCCAAGAATCACCTTCTTGAAGATAACCTATGTAGCTTTAAGACTCAGGCCTAAAATGTCCCCTTCTTTTTGAAACTTTTTCGAATAAATACTCTTCCTCAATTCTTTAACCAGGCAGAGCTGGTTGCATCTTCTTTGGTTCCAGCAGGGTGCACCTATTTTGCACTGATTATTTATGTCTCCCTCCTTTCTCCACAGATGCAAAAGTAATATATAGGTCTTATTTTTACATCCTCAATGTCTAACATAGCAGCTGCTACAAAGTAAACACATGTTTCTTGGATCAGATTGCACTGAACTTCAACTGAATTTCCATCTTTTAATTTCTAGACAAAAGGTCATGATACAGAGCTAGTTACTATGAGTCAAACAATATAATGTTGACAGCTTCAGGTTCAATGATCTTTAGAAATATTTTAACATTATTTCTAGCATTCAGGAAACTAGAGACAGTAATTTACCAAATATACCCATCACCCACAACAGATGTGTTGTATATTAACATTTTTCCAAATGTACTTCAGATTTTTTTTGTGGGGGGGAGGGAGGAAGGGAAGTCCTACATGTGAATAATCCTACATGTGAATCCTACATGTGAATAAAGTCCCTTAGGTACTCCTCTCTCATGGCAAACACTGCCCTGAATCTATCATGCTTATGCTTGTGTACATCCCTAAACAAAATGAGGTATTCTTCTACTTTTTAAAAACTTTATATAGTGGTATTGTGCTGAATATATCTTTCCCCCATCTTGTTCTTTTCTCTCAACACTGTATTTTTGAGATATATGACACATATAACTCTAGTTTAGTCATTTAAATTGTTGTACAGCTTTCTAGTGTATGAACAATGTCAATCTATCAATTCTCTTTTTGAGGCACACTTAATTTGCTTCTGATTTTTCACCAATTTTTTCACAATGGTGCTATGATGTTAGAAATGGTATACAGAGCTACGAGTTTCTCTAAGGAATTCTCAAGTTACTATCCAAACTAACTATACCATTTTTTACTTCCATTGGTAGCATAAGAAAATTTCTATTGCTCCACATCTTTACCAACACTTAGTATCATCAGACTTAATTTTTGCAGACTGAATGAGAATGAGATAGTATTTTTCCATTTTAAGTTTCATTTTCCTATTAGTGAGATTGAATATATTATTGGTAATTTACATTTTCTGTATTTGTTTACATATGTTGATCAAAACTTCTTTCAAAATAACTTGCATATATTATCTCCTCTTTGTAAGTAAGGAATCCGAGCTTTAGAGACGTTAGGTAATTGGCCACAAGAAGTGGTCCAGCCAGCTTTTGAGTTCTCTGGCTGATTCCAGAGACCTCACTCTTGGCTACCACATATAATGGAGTCAGATGATAGTTACTTTATGTACTGAGAACCCACAAGGGCATTTATTAGTCTTTGTTTTCTATTGATTTATATTGAGTAATTTATACTGATTTACTGTCCATCAATATAACATATAGACCACATATATAAATACAAATAAAAAATTAAGACTACCTCAACTCTCCATTCTACTGCTTAAGAAGTATGTATCTCAGTTTCTTCATCTGGTTGTTACAATAATTAAATGAGCTGGTGTATATCTAAAGAGCACTGGGACATAGCATATGCTATACAATTATTTGCCACTATTTGTTTTACATAATCTTCTGCTAGTAATATTGGTTACAAATACCTTCTCACAGGCTGTGACTTATCTGTTTCCTTTGTTAAAGTGTGTTTGTTGGACAGAAATTCTAAATTTTAATGGAGTCAACTTTTCCTTTGATATCTGGGTTCTCAAAACACCCTTCTTTCCCTAATGTTCTCTTTCTTTATGAGATGGTTCTAAACCTCCCTTTCATATCTTGATTTAATATCGCTTACAGAAGAAAAATTTGTTTAAATTATATGTATAACTTTAAAGTTATATTAAAATATGCTTCTAAATAATTTTAAAATAATTCTGTTCTCCAAAACAAACCCTCTATCATTTTTATTACGAAAAATAGTTATTCCTAACCAGAGAGCACATTTATATATTATAAACAAGGCAAAGATTAAAAAACACAACCATATAAATAAAATAAATTTATAACTACTCTTACCCTATGACATCTTTCAAAGGCTTGTTTGGTTTCTTGTAAAAGATTAACCACCACGTCTTGAGATAGGAAAGTTTCCCCATGAGTATCGATACTTGGCCCCAGTGGTAAGTTGGTACGTTGTCTAATTTTCTCTTTCAAATCCTGAATACTAATGCATCATAACAACAAATGAAAAGAGAACACTTTACACAGATTTCAAGTACTCTTCAACTTAGTATACATCATCAGAAAAAAATAGACTAATTGCCAGACCTAAAAATTCTAATTCCAATAATTAGTTCCACAAAGTGAAATAAGCCTTAATCTCTTAATTTTTTAAAAAAATATTTTATTTATTTATTTGACAGAGAGACACACAGTGAGAGAAGGAACACAGTAGGGGAAGTTGGAAAGGGAGAAGCAGGCTTCCCACCAAGCAGGGAGCCCGATGTGGGGCTCTATCCCAGGATCCTGGGATCATGACCTAAGCCAAAGGCAGCTGCTTAACAACTGAGCCACCTAGGCGCCCCAAGCCTTAATCTCTAAACAGAAAATTATCTTCTGAAAAATGAGTATACTTGGAGTTATGACCCTTAAAGTCTCTTTCCGCTCTATAATTCTGACTCAATAGCCAAAAGTTTCTTGTTTGGTTTCCTTATAAAGTGGACTATTCCAAATAAGTTGATATAACTAACGGTCCTGCTTAAAATAAACTTTAAAATTTCGTGTTTTTTAAATACATTTAAGCATTTGAGCATATTACACATTTCTTTATCATTATTAAACAAGATACATTAAACATAATTTAGCTTTTCTTAATGACTGAGGGTTACTTTGAACATTTACTATATGATAGTATCTTTAGTCCTAGAATACCTAGCTCTAGACCACTAGGAATTTTTTTTTTTTTTTTTTTTTAGGCTCCCTGCTCAGCGGAGAGCCTGCTTCTCTCTTTACCTCTAATCCTTTCCCTGCTTATGCTCTCTTTCTCTCGCTCTCAAACAAATAAAATTTTTTAAAAATAAATAAATAAAGACTTTATTTTCTTTTTTAAGTAATCTCTACACCCAACATGAGGCTTGAACTTAGAATCCTGAGGTCAGGAGATACATGCTCCACTGACTGAGCCAGCCAGGCACCCCAAACTATTACTTTTTTTAAAAAATTCTCATGATCTTTAGTTTTTCTCTTCCCTTACTTGCTGCTGCCTTTTAGATGTCACTTCTTATTCCTAATTATAACCACTCCCTGATCATTATTTAGTATATAACCAACTGGGAAACAAGAAACTGATTTGAGTGTACTCTATATTCTAATTATATGGGTCTGCTTAAGTCATTTTGCTTCATTCTAGAATCAAATGGGTTGAGATCTGGATAACAGGTACCACTAATTCTATAGCAAATCATTTTTTTGTAGTATGTGAATAATTATAGGTTTCAAGATATTAATTAATTTTATCCCCAGGTCATTAAAAAGCTCAAGGTATCTAAACTGTAAACTATTTGCTGTTTTTTTCCCCCACACCTGTAACAACAGAAACAATGTTTTTCCTAGTTAATAACCTGGAATAATTCACTCAGTCTGGGGGGGAAAAAAAAGGAGACTATAGAACTCTTTATAGTTCTGGTATTCTGCTTTACATTTTAATTACATTATGTTGCATTTCAACATGCGGTTCAAGAGACAGGATTTGATCAATGGTGTAAATGAGTTGGGTTAAAGGAGTTCTTCACAGAAAATTCACTGACTGACAATATTTGACAACTTTGTCCAAATATAAGAAAGTTCTTAAAATCTTTAGCTTTAACTACAACATTTAACAAAAACACTCACCCTCCTGTGCCAATGGATCTCTTCTGATGGTTTTTTGAGTCATAATAGCGCTGTAGGATCATAGCACTTCTGCTTTTCAAATATCCAGTCTCCACCTCAATATAGTTCTCCAAATAGGAAATGAAAATGGATTTGATAAGCTTAGACAAGAAAGTCTGTTTATCAGTACCTAAGTTAAACTCCATCAACTTGCTGGAAAGATTTGTGGTTCTTTTCATGGAAAGGGGGGAAAAAAAGATTAATGTATATTTTAGGTATAGTGACAATACTAAGGAATATATATTTTTACAATGTGATTTTAATAACATGTTAAACCACCATTTCTTAAACCTTGGAAGGCACTTAGGATACAGAGAGCAGCTGCACAGGGCTATATGTAATGCAGAATGGGTATCACAAACAACACTGCGGTTTAGAAAACTGACTACAGATAATTTTGCTTCTAGGAGAGGAAACTGAGGCAACCGACCAGTCTAGAAATGGCAATAGTGGCAGAATGACTTCAATATGTTCTAATGCCATTCCTGATATGGTATCCACGTCAGAATACTGAGAGATCTACTTTCTGTTCATTCTCTTTTTTCTTTTTCCATGTAGACTTTCCTCTAATTTTCTGTTTCACATTATTAAAGATAGGCTCACGATAAAAGTTGCTGGGATGGACTTCCTGACTATGGTTAATTTTGAAAACCCTCCTCTCAAAATGATGACAGTGATGAAAAGCAACAGGACTGGGGAAAAAACTCCACAAGAGGCTTCTGATACAGTATTTCCAAATATTACACTTTCACTTACAAAGCCCAAGGTAAATTTTCATATTATACTTATGGCTGGCTGAAACTGTCATTTGCTAAGAATTTGTGACTTTCTCAATTTCTAAAGTTTTAAATGCCAGATAAATGTAATTATACTATCTCTTAGAGGAAAAAAAAAAAAAGAACAGTGAACTAGCTTTACAATTAAAACCAGAAACAAAATTCTTGAGTCTTAACATTAAAAAAGTTACATGAAAGTATATGACTATACAGCATAATATCCAATTCCTTAAGTTAACAAGCTAAAAATACTGCTCTTTGTACAATAGTAGTCTATATAACCAAGATTTAATGCTAAAAGGCATACTGCTATCTGACAAACTATTACTCAAAAATAACTGAATACTTCATTTTCTATTAAAAAAAAAGGAAAGAAAATCTGAGATGCTACTATTTTCTTATTTTCTAGTAATTAAAAGTATACCTTGTATATAAATCATAGAGATTTTTGAGATACTGCTCTGCATCAGACTTCCTGCATTCTTCTAACTGGTCTTTCACAAAACTCTGAAAAAAAAAAAGTAAACATTTTGTCAGGTAAGTAAATATATTTTTCTCTAAAATTATTCCACATTCTTTAATTGTTCTGATTAAAATACAACAGAAAAGGCAATGTATGGAAAATATACCAATATAAAAAAATAAGGTTTTTAATTTTTAATGCTTCTCCTATTTACATGTTCATCTATAGCCCTCTTGGGAATAAGTATTAAGAATTTCAAAATATCTTTTCCTTTGAAACTGGTCCATCTTTCCTCATAAAGTACATTTAAAAAACAAAACCTGAGGCTATATTGATATAGTCAATTCCTTAAAAGCAGCATTTCCCAAACTGTGGCCTGGGTATAACCCTAGTGTTCCTTGAGACATTAACAGATACTACTCCAAAACTGGGAAATGCTGTACTTTATACTCCTGTTTCCAGAGAATCACAATACACATTAGTACTTTCAAAGCATATTAAAAGTCCTGAATTATGTTTTAAAAACAAACACTTTAATGTTGCTTAATCCAGTAGTAAACATAGTTTGGGAAATATTGCTTTAATGTATAATGCTATGGGAGTCAAGTTTGTAAATTAAATTACTGTGTTTTTTCTTTTAATGTTAGTACATATTATAAAAAAAATTCTACAGATTACAATTGAAATTTTTATTCAATTTCACATATGCCATCTATTGGTCAAAGTGAGCACCCAATAAAAATTAAAACCTGAGGCTACCCCTCTATAACCTGTTATAACTACTATTGCTACTGGAATAAATTTCAAACATGCTCTGATGATGCTTAGTGATTATGATTAGTACCTTTCTTCTTGATGAATAATTTTTTTTTTAAAAAAGCATGATATTGTCATTCCTTTTCCCTTCACTGAATAAACAGGTTATTATCCCAAAGGGCATTATATGAATAAACTAAATTTTTAAAAAACTTTAAAAACAGAGAGGAAAAAAAATCACATATTGCTTTAAGAACCATTCAGTTGTTGTTTAAAATTACCTGCAGTTTGATTTCAAATACATTTTGAATAAGTTTAGCCAGTACTGTTTCTGGATTACTAAAGATATCTCCAACTTGTTTGTTCACCCGTTGACAGAGTATTGCTGCATCTTCAAATATATCATTTCTCAAGTAAGCACCCTAAATAGAGCCATTTTACAAAGTGAATATATAGTTTTTAAATGGTTTTAAAAATACAGATTAGCATAAAATAAAATAAAATAAAATCCAATAAAGTGTACTATTATGTTACCTCCTGGCACTGCTTTATATAAACATCAACACAATGGGAATAACCCTATGAAGAAGAAAGAAATACATTAGCACAGTTCTGGTTTAACTACAATAATAATCATAATAGTAATAATCTCAATAAAAGAATTATTATATGTAATAAAGCTATGTCTATGTCCTAATGAATCACCAATAGTAATAGTTATTGGACTTAAATAAAATTAATTGTAGAAAACTAATAACATAGTATCTTCTCTCAGTTGCTTTCTTTGAAATTGGTCACCTGGTTCATATCCTTACAGCACTTTATTTTTTTTTTCTTGTAGCACTTTAGAATGAAAAAACACTGAGGTATGATTTCTGTATAGTCTTTTGCCCTATGATCACCTAGCCATCCCCTTCAACTCTAAAACATGTTGTGTGCACGCACTCACACAGATTCACAATCTTGAAAAAAGGTTTATACACGTACATACGTATACCTTGTATGTACATGTATACCTATGTATGTATTTCCTTACTATCTTGGGTTCAAAGCATTTGTGTTCCCCTACAAGAATTTGAACAGAGCTCTACTCATGGCCTTCTGGAAATTTAATTTTAAAACTGAATCTATTTTAGAAGAACATATTTAAACAAATAATTTGTCATATTAAGCTCTCTATAATGATTTTTATTCATTAACAAATCATACATAAAAACAAGTAAGCAATGCAAAGTATACTATTGTCTAAAGAGCTATTCTCAATACTCATGCAGGTATTTTACTTAAATGAAAAGTCTAAAAAAATTACTTCTATTTCCCTACTCAGATACAAATATAAAGTTTTTTATATATTTTTTGTATGTATTTATTCTTTTTTCTTTTTAGATTTTATTTAGTTAGTTAACATACGTCGTATTATTAGTTTCAGTGGTAGAATTTAGTGATTCATCACTTATATATACCCAGTGCTCATTACAAGTGCCCTCCTTAATGCCTGTCGCCCATCTACCCCATCTCTCTCCACCTCCCCCCTACAGCAACCCTGTTTGATCCTTATAGTCATGAGTTTCTTGGGGTGCCTGGGTGGCTCAGTCTGTTAAGCGTCTGCCTTCGGCTCAGGTCATAATCCCAGGGTCCTGGGATCAAGCCTGACATTGGGCTCCCTGCTGAGCAGCAAGCCTGCTTCTCCCTCTTCCCCTGCTTGTGCATTCTCTCTCTGTCAAATAAATAAAATCTTAAAAAAAAAAAAAAGTTCCTTATGGTTTGCCTGCCTGTTTTTATCTTGTTTTTCCTTCCCTTCCCCATGTTCACCTGTTTTGTTCCTTAAATTCCACATATGAGTGAAAGCAAATGCTATTTGTCTTTTTCTGCTTGACTTATTTTGCTTAACATAATACCCTCTAGTTCCATCCACATCACTGCAAATGGCAAGATTTAATTCTTTTTGATGGTTAGTAATATTCATATACACACACACACACACACACACACACACACACCCCTCATCTTCCTTATCCATTCATCAGTTGATGAAAACTGGGCTCTTTCCATATTTTGTCTACTGTGGACATTGTTGCTATCAACCTTGAGGTGAATGGGCCCCTCTGAATCAGTATTTTTGTATTCTTTGGGTAAATACCTAGAAGTGCAATTGCTCAATCATAGGGTAGTTCTAGTTTTAACTTTTTGAGAAATCTCCATACTGTTTCCAGAGTGGCTGCACCAGTGCATTCCCACTAACAGTGTCCCTTTCTCCACATCCTCACCAATATCTTTTTTCCTGACTTGTTAATTATAGCCATTCTGACTGTTGTGAGGCAGTATCTCATTGTGGTTTTGATTTGTATGTCCCTGATGCTCAGTGATGTGGAGCATTTTCATGTGTCTACTAGCCATTTGTACGTTTTCTCTGGAGAAATGTCTGTTCATGTCTTCTGCCCATTTCTTGACTGGATTTTTGGTTTTTTTCAGTTTTGAGTTTGATAAGTTCTTTACAGATTTTGGACATTAACCCTTTATCAGGTATGTCATTGCTGCCTGTGTTCTCCTCTAGGATTTTGATGGATTCCTGTCTCACATTTAGGTCTCTGAGCCATTCTGAATTTGTGTATGGTGCAAGAAAATGATCCAGTTTCATTCTTCTGCATTTTGCTGTCCAATTTTCCCAACACCATTTGTTGAAGAGACTGTCTTTTTTCCATTGGATATTCTTTCCTGTTTTGTTGAAGATTAGTTGGCCATAGAGTTGTACGTCCATTTCTGGGTTCTCTATTCTGTTCCATTGATCTATGTGTCTATTTTTGTGTTGGTACCACACTGTCTTGAAGATCACAGCTTTGTAAGACAGCTTAAAGTCCAGAATTGTGATGCCACCAGCTTTGGTTTTCTTCTTCAACATTCTTTTGGCTATTCGGGGTCTTTTCTGGTTCCATACAAATTTTAAGATTGTTTGTTCCAGCTTGGTGAAAAATGATGGTGTTATTTTGACAGGGATTGCACTGAATGTACAGATTCCTTTGGGTAGTACAGACATTGTAACAATGCTTATTCTTCCAATCCATGAGCATGGAATGTTTTTCCATTTCCTTGTGTCTTCCTCAATTTCTTTCATAACTGTTCTACAGTTTTCAGAGTACAGATCTTTTACCTCTTTGGTTAGGTTTTTCCTAGGTATCTTATGGTTCTTGGTACAACTGTAAATGGGATTGATTCCTTGATTTCTCTTTTTGCTGCTTCAATATCGGTGTATAGAAATGCAACAGACTTCTTTGTGGTTTTATTACCTGTGACACTGCTGAATTTCTGTATCAGCTGTAGCAGTTTCTTGGTGGAGTCTTTCGAGTTTTCTATAGAGTATCATGTCATCTGCAAAGCATGAGCTTGAATTCTTTTATAATTCGGATGCCTTTTCTTTTTGTTGTCTGACTGTGGAGGCTAGAACTTCCAGTACTATGTTCAACAACAGTGGTTAAAAGTGCACATCTCTGTCGTGTTCCTGACCTCAGAGAAAAAGTTCTCAGTTTTTCCCCACTGAGTATGAAAGTAGCTGTGGGTCTTTTATATATGGGCTTTATTATGTTTAGGTATGTTCCATCTATTCCTACTTTCTTAAGGATTTTTGTCAAGAAAAGATGCTGTATTTTGTCAAATGCTTTTTCTCCATCTATTGAGAAGATCACATGGTTCTTATCCTTTCTTTTATATTAATGCAGTGTATCACACTGATTGATTGGCAGATATTGAACACCCCTGCAGCCAGGAATAAATCCCACTTGGTTATAGTGAATAATCCTTCTGATGTACTACCAGATTCTATTAGACAGTATCATTCTGCATCTACATTCACCAGGACTTTATATTGGTCTGTAATTCCTTTTTAGTGGGTTCTTATAAAACCCTCTGGTTTTGGGATCAAGGTAATGCTGGCCTCACAGAATAGGTTTGGAAGTTTTCATTTCATTTCTATTTTTTGGAACAGTTTCAGAAGAACAGCTATTAATTCTTCTTTAAATGTTTGGGAGAATTCTCCTGGGAAGCCATCTGGCCCTGGACTTGTCTGTTGGGAGATTTTTTATTACTGATTCAATTTTTTTGCTGGTTATGGGTCTGTTCAGGTTTTCAATTTCTTTGTGTTTTAGTTTTGGTGGTTTATATGTTTCTAGGAATTTATCCATTTCTTTCAGATTGCCAAATTCGTTGACATATAATTGCTCATAATATTCTCTTATAATTGTATTTCTGCAGTGTTGGTTGTGATCGCTCCTCTTTCATGATTTTATTTATTTGGGTCCTTTCTCTTTTGTTTTTGGTAAGTATGGCTAGGGGTTTATCAATTTTGTTAATTCTTTCAAAGAACCAGCTCCTACTTTTGTTGATCTGTTCTACTGGTTTTTTTTTTTTTATTTCTCTATCATTTATTTCTGCTCTAATCCTTATTACTTCCTTTCTCCTGTTGGTTAGGCTTTATTTGCTGTTCTTTTTCCAGTTCCTTTAGGTGTAAAATTAGGTTGTGTATTTGCTTCTTGAGGAGGCTGTATTGCTATATACTTCCCTCCCAGCACCACCTTTGCTGCATCCCAAAGGTTTTGGACTGTCATGCTTTCATTTTCATTTGCTTCCAAGTATTTTTTCAATTATTCTTTAATTTTCTGGTTGACCCATTAATTCTTTAGTAGGATGTTCTTTACCTTCTATTTACTTGTGGTCTTTCCAAATTTTTCCTTGTGGTTGACTTTGGTTTCATAGCATTGTGGTCTGAAACTAAGCAAACACTATTTCTTTAAGCACCTTCTTTGTAGAAATACAATGCCATACAGGGATTCTTTCCCTAATTCAAATTCCAAGAAAACAATATTCCTTCATATTACCACTTGTGATCCTCTGAATTTAATTTAAATCTTTTACTAGTTACATTCCATCTCTGATTCTGACATTCCACCAGATATTTAAAGCTAAATCTTTTTTTTTTTTCAAAGATCTTTATTTATTTATTTGACAGAGAGATCACAAGTAGGCAGAAAGGCAGGCAGAGAGGGGGAAGCAAGCTCCCCACTGAGCAGAGAGCCTGATGCAGGGCTTGATCCCAGGACCCTGAGATCATGACCCGAGCAAAGGCAGAGGCTTAACCCATTGAGCCACCCAGGCGCCCCTAAAGCTAAATCTTCTTGCTTTCATCCTATTACAACATGTTTGACTAAAAAAATTAATTAATTAAAAACAAGAAGACAGTATGATTTTGTGTCAACATATATAAAAGTTAACTGATAAAATATCAATATTATTAAACATAAAATATCTAAAATTTAATATTACTTATGATGTGAAATATATATTCAAATATCGAAACAATAAAAATTATCACTGTGATAGTTATACAACTATAATAAAATCAGAGACTATACAATACAAAATTTATATAATCTCCACAATCTTAAAAACTAAACTTCATTTTCATTAATTACTATTTACCTTAAAATGAAGCAAAACTGCTGCCACTTCTCTCATTCTGGAGATTTCACCTCTTCTTTGAGCACTAGTAAATTCCTGAATCAGTTGGCATTCTAAATCATGGTATTTACCTAAACATAAAAAGAAAGTCATTTATCTACAATGGGACATTCAAGGTATCCAAGTTACTTACAAACATATTAATTATTTACAAATATAATGACTATGGAGCTAGCTTTCTTTTTAAAGAATTACAAAAACAAAGTGAATCTGGCCTTATAATGTACCATGATATATAAATCTATATTTTCAACACAATAAAATATTCCCAACCAGTGGTCTGATTACCATTTACCACTGTTACTTAAAAAATCAGTTAACTGAGATAAATCTCTGGATTTCATTTTTGATAATAAGAGACAGGAAAAAATCTTAAACCTAATGCTATAGAAAGGGTGGAGAGGACTATAAAACTCCTTATTAGAGATCAGAAGTCTTTACCATGAACAATGGTGGATTCAACACCAAATCTCTCCTTAAGATAATATATAGCATCTGATTCACTCCATTACTGAGGCTACTAATGTTCTGAATGAAAACCTGAACTTTGGATTTATCTATAGTAATCAAAAACAGTGCCAGGAAGTCCAACTATCTATGTCATTCTCATGTAACACTTCTTGGAAAACAGGTGGCTCTCTGAACCTTCTATGCAATGGCATCCCAAATACGACTCAGGTTACCATGGGAGCCTACAAATATAGTGGCTTTTCCAGAAACCTAGATTGACCTACTTAAAATATAATCCAAAGATTAAAAAGAATAAAACTAATCATGTAAGGAGTCATATCAGTACCAAAATGCTTATACACACTTGGCCTTTAAAAAAAACACCTACTTTAGAGATATATGTATGGATATAAAATAATCTCCAAGATACATTGTTAAATTAAAAAAACATGGTATAACAATGGAATACTATGCAGCCATCAAAAGAAATGAAATCTTGCCATTTGCAACGACGTGGATGGAACTAGAGGGTATCATGCTTAGTGAAATAAGTCAATCGGAGAAAGACAACTATCATATGATCTCCCTGATATGAGGAAGTGGAGATGCAACATGGGGGTTGGGGGGGTAGGAAAAGAAGAAAAGAAACAAGATGGGATCG
>PISX010007332.1:0-89939 GCA_004024625.1 Mellivora capensis | reverse complement strand
AACCCTCTTTCCCATAATCCTCTCTTCCCCCTCCCCATCATCTCTCCTTCCCCATCATCCCTCTTTCCTGTTATGTCCTCTTCCCCATCATCTTCCCTTCTTCATTTCCCCTGCAGGAACCACCCCCCTCCC
Organism: Mellivora capensis; assembly: GCA_004024625.1. Lineage (NCBI taxonomy): Eukaryota > Metazoa > Chordata > Mammalia > Carnivora > Mustelidae > Mellivora > Mellivora capensis. Next base: position 89,807 of record PISX010007332.1, on the reverse strand, counting down.
AGCCCACTGCAGTTAACACTCTGGAGGGCTCTGTCCCTTGCTCCCCAACTCCCTCACCCTGTGCCCTGTTCATGAGATCCATCACTGCCCATGACTCAGCTACCACCTATTAATGGTGGCTCCAAGCTTGTGTCTCAATCCAGGCCTCTGTCATGGACTCCAGATGCCTATATGCCACCTACTGTGGTTATTCTATGTGGGAGTTCCAGGAATTCTGCAGATTCGCCTCTGACCCAAGTGCCTTTTCCACCTACCAGCCCACCTGTCAAGTTCACTCCTCCTCCAGGTCCCTGTCTCCATCACCCCACACACACTCTGCCCACTCACCCCCACCTGAAGATCAGCACAGAGAAGCACCAGTCAATTCCTAACCACCTCATTATTACCAGGTAGATGTCTTCAGCATCTCACAGGACCAGTGTGTGTGTTGGGGGGGGGTGGGGAACTTGGAGATATTATTGTAAAGAATCTTAACCCATCGAGTCAAACTTTCAATTTATAGTAAAGGACACCAGCCCAGCTTGAGGCAAAGACTTGACCAAGTTCACCTCATGGTGGATGCAGTTTTCTTTATACTGCTGCTAGGTGCCAGTGCTGTGGGTGATTGTATCAACTAAATGGCTTTAACAACAGACATTTATTGCTCTTGTTCTAGTGGCTCAAAGTCCAAATCAGGGTTCCTGCTAACCCATTTCCTTGTGAAAGCCTATTTCTTCACTTGCAGAATGGCCCCTTTCTCACTGTCTTCACACGTATGTCTTCACCAGAGGGAGCTTTGGTGTCTCCTCTTCTTAAAAGGGCGTGAATCTCATCATAAGACTCACCCTCATGACCTCATCTAAATCTAATTTCCTCCCGCAAGCCCTCTTAACACCTCCAAATGCCCTTTCACTGGGGGCTAGATCTTCAACATTGAAATTTGGGGGAAACAAAGTTTCAGTCCATAGCCGCGATGTTGTGCATACTGAGGTAAGCAAAGGAGACAAGGGCCTTCCACCATTGAGCTGACATTCTGGGGGCTTCCTATAGAAATAAGGCAGTTTGGCCAGGATTCCAAGTCTGATTCCAAAGTTCTGTTTCTTCTCCTGACACCACATTGTCATCCCACATGACTCTTAGGTCATTATCTTGTTTCACTGTAGGAGGGGAGCAGGGAATATCTTATCATTCTCCTTATGTAGATGAGAATATCTTAGCTCCTTCCCTAGAGCCAAAACAGGGTGGAATGCACCCATCCATCCACTCAGCCACTCATCTATCCATTCATCCACCCATCCACCCATCCACCCATCTACTCATCCATTCATCCATCTATCCATATATTCATCCATTCATCTACCCATCCATCCATCCATCCATCCCTCCTCCCATCCATCCATCCATTCATTCACTCATCCATCCATCCATCATCCATCCAACCATCCTTCCATCTATCTACCTATCCTTCCATCCATCCATCCCTCATCTATCCATCTATGGATATATTCCACCAAGATTCCCTGAACAACCACCAAGGTCAAGACCCTCTCTGTCCTTCACCAAGTTAATGCCCCCCCCCCCGAACCTTGTTTTGTTGCTCTGCCAAACCTCTCAGAGGCCTAATGGAGGCCAGGTGTTTGGGCCCTCCACACACCATCAGGCTGCTGATGGCCATCATGGCCATCCTCAGGCCCTGCATGACCATTCTGGAAAGGTGTCCCTCCAACAGCACCTTTATCTATAACCCACAGCAGATTTTCCAGCATTGGTGGATTCCCAAGACCCCCTCTTACTCCCAGGACTGAGTGGGTGGGCGTTCCCACCACAGGGAAGGGGAGGAGGGCATGCCTTTCCTTCCCGCCCATTGCTTCATCTGCCGGGGTCTGAAAATTGATCTTCCATAAAAGAGGACCCAGGCGAACTCAAAATGGGAAACAGACCCTGGGCAGCTAGGGAGCGGCTGGCCCAGACAGCCCAGGATCAAAGCAGGCTAGGCTGTCCACGAGCCCCAGCACGGTGTCTGGTTATCAAATTTGCACTTGGCAGTGTCTCTCTGCTCACTCTCCTGGAGGAAGGGAAGACCCAGCCAAGCCCAGATGATGCCCCCAGCATGAAGAGTCCAGAATGAAGCCTCAGACTGACATTCTACTGTTTCTTGCATGACATTGCTGCAAGGGCCTCATTGTTTCAGTGCCAGCTGTATGCCCAGCACTTTATATTCAGCAAGTGGAGTCTGCACTATGACTTGGGTGAGCATGTGTTAGTGAGCACCCACACTTCACCCATCAGGAGACCAAGTCAGTGGCCCCAGTTCCTGGGGCCAGTACATGGCAAAGCTGGGATGTGGGCTTCCAAAGTCAGTGGCCTTCTGAGATCTGATGCTGCTTCTTGATGTTGCTCCTTGTCCTCCCAAGTTAGGAGCTGAGAGTCTCTGTACCCTTGGGGGACAAGGGCCTCTGCAGGAATGGAACACAGAGAGATTGTCTGCTGGGAAGGTGATAAATGGAATAAAGGAGGAGGAAACAGGACCCTAGGTGCACACACCTTCCATAGGTCTCTGTATCAGCTAGCTTTTGCTGCATAACAAACCACTCTAAACTCAGTGGCAAATGGCAATAACCATTTATTATTCATGGGTCTGTGGTCAACTGGGGGCAACTGAGGACCCCTGCAGGCCCTGGCCAGACTCAGCTGAGATAGCCAGGAGGACCTCCTCTGCCTGCATGTCTGTCATCTTCCAGCAGACCAGCCAGGCTATGTGTTCATGGTGAAGGTGAGAGCGCCCCAGGGAAGCAGAAACACACAGGGCTTCCAAAGGCTGAGACTTGGAACTAGCATGGTGTCACTCCTGCCTCATTCTTTTGGCGAAGGGAAGTCATAGGGCTCACGGGAGCCACAGTGGAGAGCACTACTGAGTCACATGGCAAAGGCCATGCTGGGGGACGAAGCATGTACCCCCCATCAGGGGTCCAAGGTCTGCAAGCTACTGGAGTCGCCTTTGTCTCCTGCTATTGCCAGACGCCAGGCCCCAGCACTGCATCCCAGCCAGAGATACTCCAGTCCCCTCCTCCAGTTCTTGTCTGTTCACAAGAATGCCTGCTGTGTCCACCCACATGATGTCCAAGCCTGGGTCGGCCACTGACCATGAGCCTTGGCCTTGGTCACCTGACCACTTTCCCCTGAGGGGCCCCAGGGTCTGCCCAGCACACGACTTGCTTTACGGCCTCCCCACCCCCGCTGGGCAGGGGCTCAGCTAGCGCCCACTGACCGGCTTAGTGATAGCTGCAGCAGCAAGAGTAATGGTAGTGCCTTGGGCTTCACCTCTGCCGAGCTCGGCCTCGTCCATTATCGGCCGAGGGTGCTTGTCATCACGCTGCAGGCGCAAATCAGAATCAAATGTGTTGCCCGAGACAGCGAGAACGCTCCATTTCACATTTGCAAAAAATCTGGGAGGGGGCAAAGCTCTTTTCTGTCAACTTGAAAGGGAAGGAGAGGCAGCAAGGAAAGGAAGAAGCTGTGATAATTCTTGAAAACTTTGTTTTTCATTTTCCCCTCCTGGCTCCTTGGGCTCCATGAGAGAACGGGCTGAATCCCACAAGAAAGCAGGCTCGGTCAGGGCCTAAGCAAAGCCACGTGTCTTTGTAGCTCTTTAGATGTCTTGAAATGTTTTTCAAATGTCCAGGCCCCAACCTCTCCAATCTGTTTGCTGGAGAGCACCTCCCCACAGAGGCTGGGGCGGGGGGCTTGTCTGTAGATTCGAGGAAGCCCCAGCCACATGCCTTCCACAGAGCCCCCACTTTCCCAGTGATTTTGGGGCCACAGAGGCAGACGCCATCCTACAGAGGCAGACACCATCCTCTAGCAGCTCTGGGGTGTTTCGCTCCTGGAACTTAGGTCAGCCCTTCCTAAGGAAGAGACGAAGCGGCATGGGGCACTGTGGCCAGGCATCCCACCCCCAATGGGGCCTGTATGGAGGGCCGACACCCTGCACAACAATTACTCACCCTACTGCTCCTTGCTTCTCCCCCACCCCCACCACCCTGGGACGGGAAGATTCCTGCTCACAGGATCCTTCCATCTCCGCCCAGGCAGGCTCATTGGTTCGTTTATGAGTCAGGCATTACGGAATGAGGCAGCGGTCCCTCGGTCCCCAGCCACCCAGTCCCCAGGTCCCCAGGGAGCCTGAGCTCTTCTGGACTCACATTGTGACCCTGGCACCAGAGTTTCCTTTTGCTGTCCTGACCCTCCCTCTCCCCCTGAGGCTGGTCTGTAAGGTCGCACCCACAGGACTTCTGTGATCTGTGACTTCCACTTGGACTTGGCCACTAGGGAGCCCCAGTGGGGATCAGAGGGAGAGTCAGGGTCCTCGGTGCTCTGAGTGTTGTAATTGAAGGTCACACTGTCTCCTGCTTGTCCCTCCTTCTCTCCTCCTACTTCCTGCCCTCTTGCCCATGCTGCAATGACTGTCCTCCCCTGTCCCATCAGGACAGAGATGGCAAAATCTCAGCTGCTGCTAACCCTGGCAGTAAGACTTCCCAGTGGTCCTCTAGATCTATCCCTTTGTCACTTGACTTCCTCTAGCTATCCTGGTTTAGATGTGTCATCAGACCATGTTGTCCTTTGATGACACACATGTCCCTAGTAAGACTGTATCTTGGAGAACAGGGAGCCCTGACATGGCCAGCACAGTGTTCCTGACCCCACCACTGCCCAGTAGAGACCAAGCACAGTGGTCAGACCCCGACTCAGTGAGCCTCAGGGAGGGTGGGCTGTGAACCCAAACCAAGCAGGTCCTCTGCATTCATCATCTTTGTTAATCTCCATGATAGACAACTGAGATGGGCCTCAGTGTTTACTCTGTGAACAAATAAAGAAACACACAGATGGAGCAGTCAGTTTCCAAGTGTGCAGGTTGGCCCAGCAGGCTGATCAAGGTGAAGAATACACACTGAGGAGGTGAGAGAGCTGCAGTGGGGAGCTAGACCACTCAGGAGCAGAAAAGCTGGGACCAGGGTGAGAATCCTAGCTCTGTTCTATCTGCTGTGTGACCTTGGGCAGGTGTCTGAACATCTCTGTGCTTTGTCCTCTTTACCTGCACAGCAAAACAGAGAAGTCCTGTGAAGCCTTCTTTCTATGCCAGGATGTTGTGCAGGTCAAATGAGGGAATGATTTGTAGATGCTCAAACCCTGCCTGGGAACGTCTCTGATGCCACTACTCATGATTGCAGTAGCCTACCTGGGATTCCAACTCCTCATCCTCCCCGAGTACCATCACAAGTGCACAGAAGACACACAGGCCCCTTCTCATTCTGTCCCCAGTCAACAGCCCCAAACACAGCATGTCCCCGCCCACTGTGCTCCCTGGGCACAGACCATAGAACGAAGGAGGAGAGCTACAACTACACAGCTTCTAGAAGAAAATTAGAGAAAAAAACCACAAAGAAACTCAGATAGGCAAGTTCTTAATAAAGCTCAAAAGCACAATGTATAAAAGAAAAAAACAGTCCACTGGACTCTATCAAATTTTTGCCTTACAAAAGAAACCTTTAAAGAAAATAAAAAACACAAGCTGCAGATTAAAGAAAATAAGGAACACAAGCCACAGATTGGGTGGGGGAGATTTGAAAAATACCTATCTGGTAAAGAACTTGTATCCAGAATATATGTTAAGAAAAAAGCCTCTGAGTTATCGATAAGATAACCAAACTCAAAAATGGGCAAGAGATTTGAACAGGCACTATGCTAGAGATGCATTAGTGGCCAACAAGCACGTGAGAAGCAGTGCAAATTGTTAATCCTTGGAAGAGCACACACTAAACCACAACTGAGATGCCAGTACCCTCCCACTATGGCTAAAATCAAAAAGGTGGACAATACCAAGTGTTGACAGGGATATAGCACAACTGGGCCTCTAACACCCTGCTGGAGGGGTTGCAGGTAGCACAGTATCCTCAGGACCAGCCAGGCAGTTTCTTGTAAAGTTAAACAGGTATTTCCCCTGTGATCCAGCATTTCCATTCCTGTTTATTTACATGTAAGAAATGCAATCCTGTGTCCACATAAAGATCTATCTACGATTATTTGTAGCAGGGTCCACTGGTGGCCAATTGTTTTTTTTTTTTTAATCATTATTCACTCATGAATCTAAATTAATTCAAGACAGGTTACTACAGTTCATATCTGCTTTACCCTTGGAGAAGCTCAGATTACCTGGGTTTGGTCAGTGGAGGCCTCATCTTGTTGGCTTCTGAGTCTTTTTTGCTTATTTCAATGTCTTTTTACAAAATGTTTTTGTTACAAAACATACCATTTACCATTTGAACGATTTTTAGGTGTGCATTTTAGTGGCATTCAGTGTCTGCACACTGTTGTGCAATCATCCCAACTATCGGCCTCCAGAATTTTCTATCACCTTTTCCAAATAGAAACCCTGCCCCCATTAAACACTAATTCTTCCCTCCCCCATGCTGGCCCTGACACCTTGCTTCTTGTCCATGAATCTGACTGCTCTGAAACACTTATATACAAGTGGAATCACACGGTATATGTACTTTTGTGAGTGGCTTATTTCATGAGCATAATGTCCACAGGGTTCATCTGTGGGTAGGAGGTGTCAGGATGTTCTTCCTGTTTAAGGTTGAATATTATTCCTTTAAGTGGATAGTCTACATTTTGCTTATCCATCCATCCATCGATGGACACTTGGGTTGTTTGCACCCTTTGGTCACAGGAACTAACACTGCCATGAATATGGGGGTGCAAACATCTATTTGAGACCCTGCTTTCAATTCTTTTCTGTTATACCCAGAAGTGGAATTGCTGACTCATGATTGCACTTACATGAGGTACTTAGAAGAGTCAAAATCACAGAGAAAGAAGAAAACAGAATGGAGGCCGCCAGAGACTGAGGCTTGGGGCACTCATGGGGACAGAGTTTCAGTTTTACAAGATGAGGAGTTCTGGGGTGGGTGGCAACTACACGATACCATGAATGTGCTGAATACCAGTGAGCTGTGCACATAAAAATGGTGAAGACAGTAAATTTCATGTTATATGTATTTTACCACAATAAAAAGAAAGTAAAGCTTCTGCAAATAAAAAGAAAAGGAATGGAATTGCTGGACCATGTGGTAATTCTGCGTTTAATTATTTCCGTGGTGGCTGCACCAGTTCATGTCCCCAGAAGTGCACACGGTTTCCATACCCTGTGTCCCTGCCAATGCTTGTTTTTTTCTGGGTTTGTACGATAGCCATCTCAGTGTGGGGGCTGGGGGTGGGGAGGTGAAAGGGCTCTTGAGTCTTTCTGATGTGACCTTCACCATCTTGACACCTTCCTAGCCAGCAGGTTTGGTAAGACCATCCAGGCTTCACTTTTCCTGCACCAGACCTGGAATCAACCACTTTCTTGAGGAGCCTCAGTTTCTTTCAATGGGAAACGATACATCAAGTCCTTGTTCAGGGCACTAGGGCAAAGAGGGACTCACTGCTACCTGTGTGGATGTTGCTTCTATGCCTTTTCAGTGGACAGAAGTTGGGAATTTTTCCCTTTGGAATAAAGTATTCATGGGGTTATTCTGACAATTTGACTTTAAAACTACAACTGGAAGGTTTTTACCTAATCCTTCCTGTCTTGCATCTTTGTCTCCTTCTCCCCATGCTAGGAATTCTGACTCTTGCCAACACAAAGAACAAATTTGACGTAGAAAATCACACAATAGTCTCAACTGTAATTGACCCAATCAACAACAGGATTACTAAAAATAGTTTGAAACTGTTTTGCAATGTTTTTGTGCTCAAGATGGAATGTTTGTGGCCCCCCTTGCCCCCCACCAAACTCACATGTTGAAATCCTCACCCTCACTGTAACAGCATTTGGAAATGGGGTTTCTGGGAGGTGCTTAGGTCTGGAGGGTGCCTCCACCCATCCTGTGAATGGGATTAGTGCCTTTATGCCAGAGGCCCCAGAGAGCCCCTCAACCCTTCCTCCACATGAGCACACAGTGGGAAAGTGCCACTTGTTCATGTCTGAACCAGAAAGCAAGTCCTCACCAGACACCGAATCTGCCAGAGACTTGATCCCAGATATCCAGGCTTTAGAACTGTGAGAAATAAAAGTCTATAGCTCCTGAGCCTTTACCTCTACCCCCTACCTGTGACACTGTGTCTCAGCAGCCCAGAGGGACTGGGATCAGGTATGTTCCACTAGGTGTGTACAGTTAATTATTATATTTTAAAGTCACCTGGGACAGTTTCTGTCCAGTGGTTCTGCTGCCAACCAGATACACATTTAGGTCCATTTATTTCATTTTATTTTTGATAGGGGGGATTGCCTTTGAAATGTCATTGTGGTGACTATGTAAAGCTAACTAATGTCTAGTAGGTATTTACAATCCCTGCCCCTAACCCCACAACCCCCCAGGCCCCATCGGTGAGCATCTTGTTTGACCGCACAGTGTTATGTGACCACAGGCAGAGAGGCGTATCTGAATGGGGTTACACCAAGCACGTGTCGACGAGTGTCTGTGTGTTTTCAGGTAAATGGTGTCAAACCATCTCACCTTGTTTTTCCTCTTACCAACATATGCCCAAGATCACCCCAGCCGAGTCCTCAATTCTATTCCATTTGAAACACTCTATCCGTGTAACTACTGTCAGTAGTTCTCTGTCAGCAGTCACTCACTGTATGGTCTGTAGTGCTGACTCTGTCCTCTTCCCTGCATTTATCTATGTTTCTGAGGTTCTTGGAACTGTTGAGCTGTGGTTCAGTGGCTTCCATCACTGATGTCATGATATAATTCATCTAGTCCCCTTGGTTTTGGCTTCCTAATTGTTGGCTCTCTACAAAGACCCACATTGAGTCTCCCTGCACCTCTCCTTTGCGCTCTGGGAAGGGGGAGGTAATCTTCCCCAGAGTCTGATTTAAAATGATATCTTTTTATTCCTAACTAACAGCCTCAAGAACAGACTCATCTGCCTTCCATTGCCCCACTACGCTTCCAGGCCACACAGCCGCCATGTGCTCTGCCCTCTGGTTTATTATCATCGCTCCATCTGATGAGGGAGCGCCTTTTCTGCAGTGTCTCCCTCCAGAGGGGGGGTCCCTGTCCTGGGAGGAGTGTCTATTGGATTGGATGTTGAGGGTCTTGCTTCCCCAGCCCCTCAGACCTTCCTGAGGGTGGTGCATCCCAGTGTGCATGGAGTGAACAAACCCCACCCAGTTTAAGCAGCTACTCTCAAAAGTTACCATCACCCTTGGTGAGCACCTGTTGATGGTTTACCTTGTCCCCTCTGCTGTCTCTGGTATGGATGCTGACATGATGAGGGTCTTATGGTTCATCCCCACCCACTCCCATGCTGGAACTCCTGGGAGTGGCATTCTGTGTCCCAATTTGTTGTAGATGCTGTTCATGGGTTTTGGTGTTGCCATCATGGTTTAGGGAGAGTTTTAGGAGATTTGAAAACTAGATTGCCACTTTCATAGTTTCAGTCTTTCTCTCAATGTGCCTTTTAATTAAAAAAATAAACTTCATTGTCATTAGCCATCAGGGAAATTCAAATCAAAACCACATTGAGATACCACCTTATACCAGTTAGAATGGACAAAATTAATAAGACAAGAAACGACAAGTTTTGGAGAGGATGTGGAGAAAGGGGAACCTTCTTACACTGTTGATGAGAATGCAAGCTGGTGAACCCACTTTGGAAAACAGTGTGGAAATTCCTTAAGAATTAAAAATAGAGCTACCCTATGACCCTGCAATTGCACTACTGGGTATTTACCCCAAAGTTACAGATGCAATGAAAAGAAGGGTTGTATGTACCCCAATGTTCATAACAGCAATGGCCACACTCACCAAACTGTGGAAAGAGCCAAGATGCCTTTCAACAGATGAATGAATAAAGAAGATGTGGTCCATATATACAATGGAATATTACTCAGCCATCAGAAAGGATGAATACCCAACTTCTGTATCAACATGGACGGGACTGGAGGAGATTATGCTGAGTGAAATAAGTCAAGCAGAGAGAGTCAATTATCATATGGTTTCACTCACTTGTGGAGCATAAGGAATAACATGGAGGACATTAGGAGAAGGAAAGGAAAAGTGAATTGGGGAATTCAGAGGGGGAGACAAACCATGAGAGACTGTGGACTCTGAGAAACAAACTGAGGGTTTTGGAGGGGAGTGGGGTGGGAGGTTGGGTGAGCCTGGTGGTGGGTATTAAGGAGGGCATGTATTGCATGGAGCACTGGGTGTGGTGCATAAACAATCAATCTTGGAACACTGAAAAAAACATACTTAAATAAAAAAAAGAAATGTTGCTAGAACTAAAATAATAAATAAATAAACAAACAAACTACCATTTGTCGAGCCCCTATTAGGTCCAAGATAGTTGACAGAGATTACTATGAGATTATGTTCAATCTTCAGAACCACCTTTCACATCTGCTATTATTATTATTACTTCAATGTTTTGAAGGAGTTGAGACTCAGAGAGGTTCAGTAGCTTTCCCAAGGTCACACAGCAAGTAAGGGCAGAGCCAAGACTTTGACACAATTCTGTATGGCTAAGTAAGTAAGTGTTTACCTGCCAGTGAAAGCACTTGGTGCATGATAGGTGTAACTTAGAAAAGTGGCTCTCATTTTCCCTGTAGGATTTTATGAGAATGAAGCAAAGCAGGAGAATGTTTCTCGCAGCAGTCTCAGAACTCAGAAAGAACTCACCACATACTCTGAAGCATTTTATGCCCAGTGTGCATGGCATCCCAGAGGGGCTCATTGCCCCCTGAGCCCTGCTTTCCTGAGCTCAGGAGAATCCATGGGTTGGGTGCTCTGGGGCTATGCGATACCACAATTTTTTAATTAATTAATTTATTTTGAAAAGATGTTGTTTTTATATAATTTCTATACCCAAAGTGGGACTCAAATTCACAACCTCAAGATCAAGAGTCACACGCCCCACTGAATGAGCCAGCCAGGCACTCCTACAATTATATTTTTTACCTATATCTTCCTGCACTGTCAGGTATCTAGAGAAAAACTTTCTTTGAGCTTAAAAAAAGAGAAATTTTTACTATAGTGATATTTATTTTATTTCTAAAAAAGATTTATTTGTTGTAGATAGAGCAAGAGCATAGGGAGGAGGTGCAGAGGGAGGAGGATCTTTTAAATTTTTTAAATTTAAATTCAATTTAGTTAACATAGGTGTATTATTACTTTCAGAGGTAGAGGTCAGTGATTGATTCATCGGCTAGTTACATATATCACCCAGTGCTCATTACATCATGTCCTCCTTACTGCCCGTATCCCACACCCCTCCCCTCCAGCAACCCAGTTTGTTTCCTAGAGTTCAGAGTCTCTCATGGTTTGTCTCCATCTCTGATTTTGTCTTGTTTTATTTATCCCTCCCTTCCCCTATGATCCTCTGTTTTGTTTCTCATATTCCACATATGAGTGAGATCTGATGGTCATTGTCTTTCTCTGACTGATGTATTTCATTTAGCATAATACCCTCTAGTTCCATCCTCATCATAGTAAATGGCAAGATTTCGTTCTTTCTGATGGCTGAGTCATATTCCATTCTGTGTGTGTATATATATACACCATATATATACCATATATATGTGAGACATATCTATACCATATCCTCTTTATCCATTCATCTGTTGAAGGACATCTAGGCTCTTTCCATAGTTGGGCTACTGTGGACATCGTTGCTATAAACATTGGGGTGCACATGCCCCTTCAGATCACTACATCTGTATTTTTGGGGCATTTACCTAGTAGTGTAATTGCTGGGTTCTAGGGTAGCTCTATTTTCAACTTTCTGAGGAACCTCTATACCGTTCTCCAGAGTGGCCACACCACCTTGCATTTCCACCAACAGTGTGGGAGGATTCTCCTTTCGAGGGAGAGAGATCCTTAAACAGACTGAGCACAGAGCCCAACATGGGGCTTGATCTCACAACCCAGAGGTCATGACTTGAGCCAAAACAATGAGTGGACTCTTAGCCAACTGAGCCACACAGGTGCCCCTGTAGTGATATTTATTATATCAAGCAAAATATTTTCCAACAATCAAGCCATCCCATAAATACTGGTTGAGCACCATGCCAGACTGCTTTCAGACAGACTTGCCCCCAGAAGGGAAGACAGGCCACAGCTAAGTGGGAGTTTCAAGTAGAGTAGCTGTTAGGAATGAAATAAAGGCATCCTGGTGGGAAGGTAGGAAGCTAGGGAAGGTCTCAATAAGAACAGGGCATTTAGGCTGAGAAGTAGCTAATGGCCTGGGAAAGAAAGTTCCAGACCAAGGTTAACAGGAGGTGCCAGCTCCCAGACGTAAGGGCAAATGAATGGTGGGTATAGTATCTAGGGCAAGGAGGAGAATGACGGGAGGTGCCTTCAGAGGGAAGGGGCTGCCAGAGCACCAGGGGCTTGTGGGTGAGCCAGGCAAGGACTTTGCATCTTGCTCTGGGAGGATGGGAGCCATTGATTATTTAACACCAGAGATATGGTCTGGCTTGTGTTGCAGGAGGTTTCCTTGGCTGCTCTATGAAGAAAGTGTTCTAGGGGAGCAAGGACAGAAGCCAGCAGGTGAGCTAGGAGGCTCCAGCAGTGGTCAAGGGGGGATCCCTAGCAGAGCGGGTGAGAGCAGGTGTTCTCAGGAAGATGCAATTCTTTCCCCCTTGGGACCCCACAGTGCCTCTGTGAGGGTTCACAGATGGGGGCCTGAAGTTTATGAAGGACACAACTGGACAAGAGGGACCAGATCCGAAGGCCTGAACAAGGACATGGAAGAACCCTTATGCTATGGAACATACTCAATGTATTTTGTTGAAATTATTGGTTGCTTCGGATTTTAGTTGTGAATTGTGTAAAACTGGTGAATCACAGACCTGTACCCCTGAAACAGGTTATACATTCTATGTTAATAAAAAATAAATTAGAAAAAAAAAGGATTTTTGTTCTAACTCAAAATGAGTATTAATCCACAATGGTACTTTTTAGTTTCCCAAATGCTTCCAAAGCACTTTCTTATTTGATCTTCCTACAATCCCCCAAATCAACCAAGGCCAGGTCTTTTTATCACTGCTATACAGACAAGGAAACTGAGGCTCAAGAGACCGTTTCTCTTTAAAACCTCACTCCAGGTCCCCTGTGGTGGAAATGAGCCTTGGGCCTGGGAGTGTACACTGAAATGAGTACAACCAACCTACAGTTCTGTGGCTTCTATGGGGGAAAATAGCCTGGCATACAGTAGGTGCTTGGCAATATATGTCAGTGGAAACCTGACCAGGCCCGGGATATTGGCTATGTCACTTCCCCATAGCTGCTTGGAGCACTGAGCCTTCTGCCTTCTATACCCGCTGGTCTCCCCAACACCATGCACATCGCCAGCTCCTGAAGGCAGGGACAAGGCTCATCTATTCCTTCATTGCCCACACCACGTATCGTGGTGCCTGGAAACAGTGCGTGTTGGTGAAGGAGTGTGGGGTGAGTGAAGGGAGCGATTAGAATAGGAGCTGAATGGGGCAGGAGGCCTGGGAAGGCCCTAAGGGCAGGTTAGGACAGAAACAGGTTGGCCCTTAGAGAGAAGTTGCGGACTGAGGAGAAGCCCGTGCGGAGTCAGCACCAGGGACAGCTCCCAGCACCCCTTGGCTTTGGCCATCAATGCCTGTCCCAGGCTACCTCCCACAAGATGCCCCTCCAGCTCAGATGGGGGCCCTTCCGGTTCTCTCTCCTTTTGCTGGGGCCCCAGGTTGTGTACGACGGTGCACGCTTTTTCCTGAAAGGGTGTGGATTCAGCTGGCAAGTTCTGACACCTCAGGTTAATGGGGTGGGCACGTGGAATGGGGAGAGCAGAGAGGGCACAGTGAGGGCATTTTACTCCAGTGGTAGCTAAGCACTAGACCCAGCCCCTGACAGGAACTCCGCCAACATGAGGAGAACACTGGTCTGGAGGCAGGAGACTTGATCTCAGACCAATGTTACAAAGGCTGCATCAGGTCTGTGGAGTCAAACTGCTGTCAGGGAACCTGGGAGGTGGGCCTCCTGTGCCCTCACAAGCTGTCGCATGGTGGGCTTACTCTTTCTCTCCCTCTGATCAACCACTTGCAGGTGGGCCGAGTCTTGAAGCCAGGTGTGGACCAGAGGCCAGTTGTGGACCAGAAGACCTTGAGCCTTGAAGGAGAAGGTCACCAGGGGAAATAAGGTTTCTGTCTTGGGGAGTGAGGAGGGGCTGCAGACAGGTGGGAGCAAGGAGGGGACTGGGATCCGGGCTCTACTCCTTGCCGGTTCAGGGACTTCAGGCCCAGCCCCAATTCTGATTCAGTCACAGAAAGGGCATAACCACACCCACCTGCCCCCACATGCGGAGTGCCTGGCACAGAGACTAGCGCCCCCCACCCCAACCACCCTTGGGCTGGCCATGGTCGGTGTCTGAGTGCTGGTGCCAGGAGACCAGAGGGTAGCTCTGGGGTGTGTTCCCTTCATCGTCCCCTGACTGTCACAATGCCCTCTCTTCCCAGAAAAACTTCTAAATTTAGGCGAGCATCTTCTGTTTCTGATGAGAAAGGCAATACCGGTAACCAGAACATTTCAGAGCAGGACAGGAGCAGCCCAGGTGGGAGTGAGCAGAACAGGGAGCCGCTAATTCCTCCGCGTCGCCCCCTCAATCAATTGCTGACAGGTTGTTCCTGGAACGGGTTGTTTTAAGCAAGGTCACTGTCTCTCTTCTGAGAGTGTCATCCGCAGGAGGGACAGCTAGCCCCTCCCATGCAGGAAGCTCCTCTTCCACCTGGGATTTTGGTGGGAGGGCCTTGGACCTGGTATTCAGGGGACCCCTGGTGGCCCATCTGTCCCTTGGAGTGTGGCCTGGACTGTGTCTGGTGTCCCTTCTTGCTCTGATCTCCTGAATCCTAGGATTCTCCTCCTCCCTGGTGGGGTGGGGGGTCAATCCAGAAACATGTGTGATTTCAAGAACAGCTGTCATTCGGGGTAGGAGGCCTGTGCCTGGTGATTTATGACAAATCCTGAGAGTAGATGTTGTCCCTGACATTGCACAGATGAGGCTCAGGGGTCAACCAGTGTGTCTGGGTCACAGGGGACAGGCTAGAGCTGGGGTCAAACCCAAGCCTGTTTGACACCAAAAGTCTGCTTTTTCCCTGACCCCTCCCCTGCCCTCTTTGTAAGTCCCTACCAGGCAATAGTCCCCACTATAGGACCGGGTACATGGCGAAGAATCAGAAATGGCCCTGTCTCAAGGGGCTTATGGAACAGAGGGACAGACGGACTCCATTAACAAGATCAATATCTCAGAAAGGAGAGAGTTGGGGTAATGACCTCCAAAACCAGCTCCCCCTGGATCTTCAGAATGTGGCTTTCTTTGGAAATTTCTTTGCAGATTTAATTAGGGTAAGGATTGTGACATGAGATCATCCTGGGTTAGGGCGGGCCTTAAATCCAATGACAAGTGTTCTTACAGGAAGAAGAGAGGACACATAGACTCAGAGGGGAGAGGTCACATGAAGGCAGAGGTTGGAGTGATGTGACCACAAGCTCAGGAGCAGCCAGAGCCTCCGTGAGCTGAAAGAGGCAGCCCCCAGTTTGTGGTCACTGGTTACAGCTGCCCTGGGGGCCTCATCTGCTGGGACAGGAGTGTGTGGAACCAGCAGGTCCTGGAGGATGAACAGCTTACCATGGTCCTGCAAGGAGGAGCCCTGGGCCTCTGTCCCTCATCCGTGAAGTGACAGAGGCAGAGGGGTAACAGGAGTCCCACACTGTCCTGCAGGTGGGGCTGAGTGCTCAGACTTGGGGAACTTCAGAGCCACCCAGAGAGCTCGTTTAACAGACTGCCCTTCCCTGCCCCAGGATGGTGGCTTGTCCTCCCCAGATTGTCCCAATGGTCTGTGGAGCTCTCCCATCGCATGTCACTGAGCCACCCCCACTCCCTGCCCTGTTTTCTTGCTCCTCCTCAGCAGCTGTGGGAGGAGAGGCACGGCCTCTCACATGTTTCCTCCTGACCCTCTGGAACCTTCCCAGGAAGCTCCACTGGCCGGCCACTCCCCAACACCACCCTGGACAATGTCGCTACCATCCTTGGTGTTACGGCCCAGGGGCTGCTCTGTATTCACATGACATGGCCTCCATGGCACTGACAGTCAGGAGATCCCTCCTTGAGGCCCAGGGCTCCAGTCTCCCTCCTGTCTCTCTCCCCTTGCTGGCTCTTTTCCACACCCTCCAAGCTCTGGAGGGTCCTAGAGCTCCATTCATGCTCCATCCATCTATTTTCTGGCCATGAGCATCCCAGGTCATGTCGTCCATCTCAGCCAAAGACCCCCAAGTCCACTTCTCCAACCTCACCCTGAACTCTAGACCCAGCAGGCTAGTTGCCTCCTTAGACTGCCAACCTAGGTGCCAGTAGACATGGTCAACATCTGGGTCTAGACCTGAGCTCCTGCTTCTCCAGTCCTACTGCACCTGCAGACTCACAGTTAGAAGGGACACGGACCCCAGTTTCTTCCTCAATGTTTGCAGCATCTTCCCATCCCACTTCCAGGGACTTTTTGCTATCTATCCTCTCGACTCAGAACACCCTTCTCAAAGTACCTGCCTAGCTCATTCCCTCAAGTCTGTGCTCAAATATCCCTTCTCAGTGCGGCATGCCCTGGCTGTCATGTTTAAAACCACAAACCCCACCTCCACTCCCCCAGGTTTTCTTACTCTGCTGTAACCTTCCTCCCGTAACAGTTAAAGTCTTCTGGTATGCATTTTAAGTGGCTCTCCCCCTTGAACGGTAAGCTCCACTGAGGACAGGGATTTTTGTCTATGTTGCTTCTCATAGATACATCCCCAGCACCCCCAAGAGACATCTGGACATTGCAAAGAGGAGGAGCAGTTGGCAAAGGTGACTGAGAGGAAGCATAGGGAGGCGGGTGGAAGCAGGGGGAGGGTGTTCCTCCCACCCTATACCAAGCGCACGTCCACACTCATCAGCTCTGTCTTCCATGGCTTCTCACAATTCACACTGCCTCTGATGAATTGGGGTACAGGTTTCTCTAAGGCTGTGCTAAATTTGAGTATGCCTCAGAATGACCTTGATGGAACAGAGGCTGACCTTGGTCTTGTGAGAACACAGGCTGCTGAGCCACACCTCTAGTTTTTGATGCAATAGGGCTGGGGTAGGACTGAGAATTTGCATTTCTAACTCCTTCTGGTTGAATCCGATAAGATTTTATATATTCAGTAGAGTTATATATATCAGTAGAATTTCTAGGCCACATGGCCTATGTATCTTCAACTGTAACAGAAATTGCTTTTCAAAGTAGTTCTATCTATTTACATCCTACCAATCATCATATGCCGTCATTACAAGTTTCCACATGTGCAGAAGTATGTGCCTAAATGTTCCTCTCAATTGCCCATCTTTTGTCCATGCACCAATACCATACCACTGTTGTCATGAGAGCTTTTCAAAAGTCCTCGATATCTAGTGTGGTGAACCCCTCCCACATTCACCTTCTTCTTCCTTAGTCTCTGGCTAATCATGGCTTTTTGCTATTCCATTTAAATTTTAGAATTGGCTTGCCAAGTTTATTAAAAAGAAATCTGTTGGGTATTTTATTAGCATTGTCTTGCATCTATAAATTAACCAGGGAATAATTGATGTCTTTATGATTTTAAGCTTTCATACCTGTAACAAAATACAGTTTTTCACTAGGGCTTACCTCCTGTCTTCCACTAAGTGTTTTACAACTTATTACTTACTGATCTCGTATACCTTTCCTCATATGCATCTCTTAATGCCTCACTTGGTGTCACTATTACAGATGATATCTGTATTTTCTAAATCTGTATTTTCTAAATGGTGTCATATAAATGGAATTGACTTTAATTTATTGTGGTTCTATCTAGAAACTTGGCTAAATCTTTTATTAATTCTAATAGATTCTGTGCAGATTATTTTTGATTTTCTATATAGAAAATACTGTAGGTATTTTGTGTCTTCCTTTGCAATTTTTATATTACTTGTTTCTTTTTCTTGTCTTACTGCATTGGCTGGTATTACCAAGAAAAGGTGAATAAGAGTGAGAGAAATGTACTTTATCAGATGTAAATCAGATTTTAAAGGAATTGGTATTTTTTTTGTTTGTTGTTGGTAGTTATTTTGGGTAAGATTTCTTGGTTTAGTTTTGTCTTGTTTTATAGTTTCTCTTTATAAAGCAACAAAAGTTTCATGCCAAACCTAATATTGAAAGTTTTTAAAGAACACAAATGGATTTTAACATCAATTTTGTACGATATTTTCAATATCTTTTAAGATGATCATATATTTTTTCTTTCATCTATTAATGTAATGAATTACTAATGTTACTAATGTAACAATATTGTCTTCTTATAATGAACTTTGATTAATCATGACTTACTACCTTTTCTGTAGTGCAGAATTTGGTTTGCTAGTATTTTTTTTTGTTGGATTTTTACACCTATGTTCATGAGTAAGGTTTCCTCAACTGCTCTATTTTTTATGTCAAAATAAGCTGGAAAAAATGCTCAACATCACATGTCATTAGGAAATTGCAAATTAAAATAGCAATGAGATAACCCCACAAACCTATTAAAATGGCCAAAATCCAAGACGCTGGCAACACCCAATGCTGGTGAGGATATGGGGCAGCCAGAACACTTGCTCACTGCTGGTAGGAATGCAAGATGGTGCAATCGCTGAGGAGGTCAGTTTGATGGGATACTCCAAAGCTAAACATACTCTTACCTTATGATCTAGCAACTTTACTCCATGGTATTTACCCAAATGAGTGGAAAACTTATGTCCGCCCCCAAACCTGTTCATGAATGTTTATTCATAATCACCAAAACTTGGAAACAACTAAGATGTCCTACAGTTGGTGGAAGGATAAATAAGCTGTGGTCCATCCAGACAATGAATTTTTGTTTAGCACAAAAAAGAAACTATCAAAGCATGAAAAGACAGGGAGGAACCTCAAATTCATATTAGTAAGTGAAAGTAGCACACATAAAAAGTTACACATTGTTTTATTTCAACTACATAACATTCTGGAAAAGGCAATATGGAGACAGAAAGGAGATCAGTGGTTTCCAGGGCTTGGAGGTGGGGCATGTAGGATGAAGGAGGGGTGCTGAACAGGTGGATCACAGAAGAAACTACACTGTATGGTAGATACTTGTCATTAGACATTTGTCAGAACCCACAGGATTCACAACACCAAGAGTGAGGCCTAATGGAAACCATGGACTCTAGGTGGTGACAACATGTCAGTGGACGTTCATTGTGCTTGGTAACAAATGTCCCACTGCTGGGAGATACTGCTAATGGGGGAGGCCCTGCAGGTGTTGGGCCAGAGGAGATGGGAAATCTTTATACTTTCTCTCAATTTTTCTGTGCCTCTAAAACCGCCCTAAAAACTAAAGCCTATTTCTTTTTGAAATGAGCTGGAATATCTTTTCTAGTTTTCTGTACTCTCAAAGGATTTGTGAGAGACTGGAATTATTTGTTCCTTGAACGTTTAGTTGTACTTACCTGTACTTACCTGGGACCTGTGTTTTGTTATGCTTGTTTTCTGGAAAGATTTTTAAACTCTTGATTCCATGTCTTTAATGCCTATAAGACCACTTGGGTTTTCTATTTCTTCCTGAGTCAGGTTTGGCATTTTGTATCTTTTTGGAAATCTGGCTGGTTCACCTACATTTTCTTATTTAGTGCTATAGAGTTGCTCATGATAGCCTCTATTTACTTATATTCTGTTCATGATTTATTTCCTGTGAGCTTACTGGGTATTCCTTATCCTACCTCTCATGTTTAGATATTTAATTTTAAGCTTCATTCTTTTATGATATAAGAACCTAAGCCTACAAATCCTTTTATAACTATTGCTTCAGTGGTTCCCCATGAGTTTGGACATGTAGTATCCGTTATTACGCTTTTCTGGCATTCTCTCATCTTCACGATGATATCTTGTTTGACTCCAGAGCTAGTTGTGGGTGCATTTTAAAGTCTGCACGTGCTTGATATTGATGTTAACTTAATTGCACTGTGGTCAGAGAATGTGGTCTCTTTGGTACCTCTTGTCTGAAATGTGTTGAGGCTTGCTTTGCTTATGGTTTAGTTTTTAATAGATGATCCACGGGCGCTTGAAAAGAGTGTGAATCCTCCAGTGGTGGGTGCAGTTTTTTGTACATGTTTATTAGATTCAGCTTATTAGCTGTGCTGTTAAAAACATCCCATGTGACATCCTTTATCAGTTACTACAAGGCATGTCTCAGGTGTCCCTCAGGTGTCTCTCTACCTCTGGCAGTGTTTTTATTGTGAATTCATTTGGCTGATATTATTATTTTTTTATTTTTTATTCTTTGCAGGTAGCACAGTCCCTATTTATTTATTTATTTATTTATTTATTTATTTTTCCATTTTATTTGGCTGATACTATGATAGCGAGACCAGCTTTTGTGATGAAGAAGAGTTTCCAGGAACATCTCCCAATATTTCCCTTAGCTTGTCTCTGTCATTCTGTGGCGTGTGTGTCGCAGACAACACAGAGCATTCTTGCCCTACCTCGTGATCACCATGTATCCACATCTGTACCTGGCCTCCGTGTGCCAGTGTCTGCCCACCCAGTCCCTCTCCTCTCACCTGGAGCTCCAGCACCCATTGGAGCCTCTCACCTTTTCTTCACCTGGTTCCTGACTTCTTCCTCATGTTTCCTCTGTCACTGTCTCCATGTGCTGCACTCTGGGCAATGTATCTGTGTCCCTTTTGCCTTTCACCAATTCCCTCCTGAGCTCTATTGACGTGGACTGTCCCGTTTTTACAATGCCAGGTCTCATGTCTCCCATTCTCAGAATTTCATTTTGGTCTTTGCCAATCAGATTCGTTGGCATGGATCCCTTCTTCTCCCTGGTCACACTTCCCACACCATCTTTTAGTTCTTTGCATAAAACTAATTTGTTCTTGGCCTGATGCCTTGACTCTTGTAGTCTTTGGGGATCAGGTTCTGCAGATTTTAAATGTAGCAGCTTCCCCTTGAGTGTTATGTTTCCACTGTAATTTTATATTAATTCTAACTTACTAGGCAGAACATTTCTGAGGCCTGGGTGTACAAACTTGCTATCCCCTCTGCCAGGTGGCTTCTGTCCCCTTGTCCCATTTCACAAGTGCTACCTCACATAGGGGGGTCTGTCCCAATCCGTGACCCTGCATGGGCCCTGACTTTGCTTCTTGTCTGCCAGTTACATGGGGCTCCTCTAAGTTCATCTCCGGATGCCCGAGATGGGCAGAAGTCTTCTGGGTGAAGCCCACCTTCCATGCTGCTCACTGTCCCGGACTCACCATATCTCACCATTTCTGGCCATGCGGCTTTTTACTCTTTTTCTTACCAGCTCAGTGAACCATCATAAAAGATGAAACACCTTAAAAATGTCTACAACACATATTTCTTTCATCCAGCCTCCTGGTTATTCTGCACTGGGATGCTTTCTCCAGACATCTAGATTCTTAGGTCCTTCAATTTCAAACAAAGGAACATTCACTGATGCATTGAACAGAAAGCATTCATTGAGCACATCCTGTATACTGGGCACTAGGACAGGTGCTGTGCCTGGTGCAGTGAAAGGACAGGCAGAACCAGGACAAGCTCTCACAGGTAGCCATGAGTCCCTGGGCCACAACTTTCTTTCCCATCCAGAGCTGTGATAGCAGGTACAGGTGGGTTGTGGTCAAGCCCCTTTTGTGGTCAAGTCAGCTGGTTGCAGAAGGAGGCTCACAGCTGAGCTGGGTGCTGGCCTGTGCCCCAGCTCAGAGGACTCTGGGACATGCTCACAGCATTCGCTGGTGCATCCTGGAATTTACAGTCATTATTCACGGGGAGGCCTCCCTGCAGGAGAACCCTGCTCTGCCATAGAAGCGGACAGAGGAGGGGCGGTGGTGCGGTCCATGCATACTTGAGCAGTTTTCAAATTCCAGTCTTCTTCAAATTACCCTCTGAGAACTGCAGGTGATTTATGGACCCTTGTTGAGTGCAGCAGTAACCAGAAGGGCCTAAGTCATGGCCGACACTTCAAAAGGCCACCACTGATCCCACAAAACAGCAAGTGGGCTTACAGGGCACATGAGATGGGTTGTGGGGGGTCATCGCCCTCTGTCTTTGGGGACCCTGGGTCCCCCACTGGCAGGCCAGCAGCACTGGGCAAGAGCAGGCATGGCAGCAGGTGGGCGGGTGGCCCCGGGCTCCTGGGTATGGGATTTGGGTGCACACCCCCCAGCAGCCCTGGGCCAGGCCCAAAGCCTCCATCTCCACCAAGGTGGCCAGGAAGAACCTGGGAGAGACACATGCACCTGGAAGGTGCTGGGCGCTCGACAGGCTGTATCTTGGGTTACAGTGACACAGATGATGGATGGGGGCTTGGGGTGCCTGCAAAGCACAGCTGTGGTTCCAGCCCCGCAGACTATATCATACCCCACACATCCCACCCTATTACTATCATTAATGCAAACACAAGCTGCAGCCCAGATGAGGCAGAAACGAGCTGGAGGAAGAAGGGCTGCTGCCTCCCCTTGGCCTCGACAGCCCCGCTCAGCAGCCTGTCGGGAAGATAAAGCCCCGATGGCCTCGTGCTGGGCCGCCGGGGCCGGCTCCAGGCTTAGTTAACCTGTTTTTATCTCCCATAAATCCTCGTAAGCGACTTTAAGGCTCATCAGGCCTTCAATTGCCATTTAAGTGTTTTTTCTGCACTAACTGCTTCTTGTTAAATAGTTTGACATTTATGCGTCTAGACTTTGGTTGTTTGGATATTGATTTGGTCCAGAATGATAATGGAGGAGAAAGGCCATCTTTGGCAGCAGCTGTATATCTCCGTGAGGCAGATTGCTTCTTTATTTTCCCCGTGCTGGACCCCGAGGTGAGGCCCCTGTAGGGTACAGAAGGGGTGCCGGCTCCCAAAGGGCTCCCCACATCTTCAGGACGGGGGAGCTGGCTAAGCACCAGACCTGAAGGGGCAGCTCTCAGGGGTGCTTCCTGGAAGCTGCCAAGCTGTTCTCTCTGGAGGCTGCAGGTACCAGAATCACAGGTGGGATGGTGGCAGGGACCTCAAAGGGAGATGAAACCAGCTTAGTTTGTCTGCAACCTCCTGAGCTTGCCAGGCCCCTTTCATGCCCCAACACCTTTGTCTGTGCTGTACCCTCGGACTAGAGTGCCTTTCTTTCTTCCATCTTGTGAACTCCTACTCATCCCTCAAGACCCCAAGAAGATGCTCCCTTCTTGGCTGGGCTTCCCAATGATGCATGTGGTGTTGCCCTGGTAGAGACACCCAGGGGCTTCAGAAGTGTCCTTAGGGGTCAGACCCTGCTGGCCAACATGTGGGTGAGAAGGGCCACTCAGGAATTCTGGGGTACAGTTGGACCTGAGAGGAGGATCTCCAGCTCCTTCCTGGCCCAACCCCTCCTTTAATATGTTCTCTGTACACCCTGTCAGTTTACACCAGGTGTGGAAATCCTCAAGATCCAAAGCTCCTGCAGCAGACACTACCCGGGGAGCTTGTGGCCAGAGTGAGTCTCCGATCAATACCCAGGAACTGCATGGAGCCACCAGCCAGGCGGCCTGGGTGAGTCATGGCTCCAGAAGGGTGAGGGAAGCCCTAGTGCCTTGGCGGGCCACCCCTTGCCCCTTTCCCTCTTCCCCATCTCTGCCCACACCCCCGATGTCCTCATTCCTGCTGTAACTCTTTTAAAAAGAGCAACTCTTAAAACCCAAAAGGCACAGAGAAAAAAATTCCAGCCATGTCCCTAACTCCCGGAATCCTCAAATGTTCCCGTTTTATCATTTTGATTTAGATTAATTGAAATCAAGGGGATAAGAGCCATAGACGACACTTGCCTCTCTCCTGCCCATTGTGCACCCTGCTCCCCCAGGGGCACTTCTGTTCTCCATGGCCTCTGTCCCCCAAGTTCACCTTCATCTTCTATGTTACAGGCATTTGTAAGTAGTTTATCATGTTGCTTTGTGTGTTTAAAAATGCGTGTAAAATGTTGAACGCGTTTTTACCATTCTGTAGCATTTCATCATATAAGCGTGTCTCTGTTTTATTTATCCTTTCCATGGTATGGGCATATAGGCTGCTCCAAGTGAGGCCACTTCAAAGTGTGTGGGTCCAAGAACCCCTGGTGTGTGGGTCTCAGCCTCTCGGGGCAAGCCCCTAAAGGGAGGCGGGGTCCCCACTTTTCCTCAGGTCTCCAGGAAAGCAGATCCAACAGAGGCCTGTCCATCTGTCTGTCACTGAAAACACGAATTTCCTCTTTGCTGTATATCTTTTGCCTATTTTTTTCTGGCCATTTGCCTCTCTCCTCTCTGAGTTAGGCAGTAATTTATATGTCCAGGATATTAGACTTCCATCTGTTGGATACGCTACAGATGTCTTCTTCTGTCTGCTGCCTGATTTTTATCTTTGTTTCTGTGTCTTTGGCCGACAGTTAATTTAAATCTTGATGTAAGCCAACCTACCACTGTTGCCTTTACCAGCAATTCTACTCATCTCTGACTCAGGATTTTCCTGCCATGGGGTCCTGAGCCTCATCTGCCTTCCTTGAGTACCTGCATTTACCACACTAAGACTTTTGATCCAGCAAGAAGTTTTGTGCCAGGCATGGCTCTAATTTTTGCTGAAACCATTTTACATTTCTAAGGACAAATCTTGCTGGATTTACTTTGCTCATTCTCTATGTGAGGTTTTGTGCATGGATATATAAATTTGGCCCATCATTATCTGTTTTTTACAAACTGTGGGCAGGTTTGGGGTCAGGGGGTATTAGCCTGCAAACAAGGCTGCCTGAGACAGGGACTTTCTGCTCCTCGAAGGTGTGTTAAAGCTCACCTTTAAAGGGCTGGGGGCTACCAGCCCTTTAAATATAGGTATAGTGATTCAAACCTTCCCCAGTGAAGGTTTTCCCCAATGAAGGTTGGCAGCATGTTTTTCTGGAAAAAGCTGTTCCTACAGATTTTTCAAATATATTTGTATAAAGTTGTTACTAACATTTTCTTAGGATTTCTCAGTAGTCCTTGCACACATGGTTATGTCTTCTCCTTTCTGCAATGTTTACTTGGCCCTCTCTCCCTTTTCTCACAAGCAAGCTTGGTAAAGATTGGTTTTATGTTTCAAAGAATCATGTTTTATATTTTGATGCTATTTACACAACCCTTGATTTTTAATTGTTTTATTCTTGCTGTTAGAAGAGCAGTGTCATGGTCAGGGACCTGGGTTTTGGACTGAAGGTGGCTTTGCTACTTCTGTCACTGTGTGACCTTTATCAGGTTACTGCACCTCTCTGTGCTTCATCTGTAGAGTGAGGAAAACAGCGCCCACTTCACAGGTTGTTATGAAAAAATAAATGAAACATATATGTAAAGAGCTGGAAATAATCTTTCAACATTTAAAAACCTCTGTAAGTTAAGACTAGAGGGTTTCCTTAATCAACACTGATTATCTACCGAATGCATGCAAACAGCACACCTGGGGGTGAGCTGTTGTAAATGTTCTACATCAGGAACATCAGGAACAAGGCAAGGCTCAAGTCAGCCAATGAGGAGGTCCTAGTAGCTCAGGAAGGCAAGACAAAATATAAAAGATACAAAAAGTGGTGAGGGGGTTAGAAATCCAAGTTGTCACTATGGTCATCCGACATGACTCTTCTCTACAGAAATCCCCAAATAAACTATAGATACATTATTAGAATGAATAAGAGATCAGCAAGGTTTCTGAATATGAGATTAATCTATTTTTAAATGCATTACTTTAAGGCAGGATTGAACAAAAAGTCTAATTTTTACAGTAGAACAGCAAATACAGAACACCTAGCAATCAATCCAAGGAAAGTTCCCTGAAGACAAAGTCATTAAACATTATTGACAGAACTTGGGAAGACCTAAGTAAATGGGGAGGTGTACCATATTCATGGAGACAAAGACTTGTGAACCTCAAGATGTCAGTTCTCCCTAAACTGATGGACAGATTGTGATTCTAACCACATTTCTTTGTGTCTCTGTGATTTAATAAACTTATTCTAAAGTGTTTATGGAAAAGCAGCATCCATCAGAGAATAGCCAAGGAACTCTCCTAAAGAACATCAGGGAGATACTTGCCCTGCTAACATCAGAAAGTGTTACAAAGTTATAGTAATTCAAACCCTCTGAGTCAAGTGCCCCAGAGAACTGAAAAGAAATATTGTGTGCAGAAAGTTGCATGTGAATGGTCTTTGCAACATTCTTCATGTTGACCAAACATGCCTCAACAGGGTTGGGTGAAAAAGATGTGTCCATATGCACAATGGACAGAATCTTACTTGGCCATAGAAAGGAGGGAGCTCTGACACCTGCTACCATTTGGACCAACCCTGCAAATGGGATGCCGAGGGAGGGAAGCTATTCCCACCTGCTGCACAGCTGCATTGATGGGAAATGTCCACAGCAGGCCAATGCACGGAGACAGAAAGTAAGGTTGGGCTGCCAAGTGTTGGGAGCGGGGTGGAAATGGGGAGTGAGTGCTAATGGGTTTGGGGTTTCTTTTAGGGATGTTGAAAATATTCTAAAATTGATCATGGTGATGACCAGCTTACTCTGTGTGTATACTAAAAGCCATTGCATTGCACATCTTAAATGGGCAGATCTTATGGTATGTGAGTTATGTCTGCATTATTTGTAAAATGGCCTATTGGTACAGAATTAAGCAAATGGACCTTGGAGGACTTACTCACCAGGCCCAGGTGTGAGCACACTCTCTGGCACAGGCAGACAGGCAACAGATGTTTGTTGAATGAATGCATGTGTGTATGCCTGTGTAAATGAATAAAGGAGAAAGACCAGAGTTGTTCAGTGTCTGCCCTTGGGCATTCAGGCAGTAGGTAAGTAGAGAAGCTGGAGTTTGACTTTTGGCCACTCTGGCATCTCAAGCCCACTCCCTTCAGACCCGCCGAGGAGGGAGGAGAGCATAAGAGCTGGAGGAGGTGGGGGAGAAGGCAAAGGAGGAAGGTCTGGGAAGACGGTGATGGCAAAAACTCATCCACAATGATGTCAGAGGCACTGGACTCGAGACTGGATGGTGAGGGGACCCAGAGTGGGAGGGTTGGAGCCAATACCAGCAGCTGTGCAAGTCATCCTTGGGAAACATCTGGGACATGATGGGCACAGTGGGACCACCTCCTGTCCATGCAGTGACAGTCGAGGCTGGGGTTTCTGGGGTTTACTGAAACTCCCCCCCCCCCACTCCCTCCACAAGCTGTCCCCCAGACAAAGAGTCCCCAGAACAGATGACGTCAGAGCTCAGGGGGCCTCGGGGAGAAGCAATTCTGACCTGATATGTAGTATGATGAGAGCCTTAAGGCCCTTTTTATTGTAAACCTATTATGAAGCCGTTCTTCCCTCACCCCTCCCCGCCGGGGACCCTCTGCGCCAGGTCTTCTTCTTTAGCAAACCACAAGGTAAAGATCGGTGGTGGTATCTGGCTTCCTCACAGCAGTGGGAGGGAGAAGTGCTCAGGAAGGCCCGGGGACGCGGTCGCATGACTTAGGAGGTGGAGCATTTATCCTTCTGATGCACTGAGATCCCTCCCCACATGGCCTGAACACGAGTTATTTTTGGCAGGTGCCAGGAATAGCATGGGAGAGACGCTCCAGTACCACTGGCTCTGAGATCTCTCCGGGGCAGATGGACCCAGGCACTACCTGTCACCCTTCAGAGACCTTGCCTGGATCTCTTGACACCCGTGCCTCAGTTTCCCTATTCAGGGCTCATGCTGCCCCAATACCTGCCCAGGTCTCCCTCCAGCTGGTGAGGCCACCTGTGGGATGTGAATGTGTCCCCAGTGGGATTTTTCCAGTGGATTTTCACCTGGCAGCCCTCCTTGCTGAGATCCCACTGTGGGGAGTGTGGGGGGCACTGTAGTTGGGTTTGACCCTGGGACCTCTCCACTCGGAAGCTGGAGAGAGGCAGAATTACGTCAATGGCAACACGCACAGGACCCACCCTCTCCCCTACACCCGCATGGAGGCTCCCTGGTGGATGGGCCACTGCTAGGACAGGTGTCCACTTTTGGAAGGGAATTGTCACATTAGAATCACAACATCCTGGGAACTCTGGGACCCTCCGTATCAATGTTCTTGTGTAAAGAGAGGAAGCTGCTCTGGTTCTGCTCCACACCTGGGCCCTGGGGTCTGCACCTGCCCCCCCAGACTCCCCCCTCCCACTTCCCCATGCAGCAGGCTTTGTCCCCGCTGTGTCTCCCAGCGCTGCATCTCCATGGTGGACTCGAGTCTGAGCCAATCATGGGATCATCGATCTTTCTCTGACCCCGGTAGATCCCTCCCTTGTTAACGCTCCTTACCAAGAGCAGGCCTACTCGGGAATCTGGCCAGAAAGATGCATTCCTCTGGCCACTCACTTCAGTGGGTTCACTTAGTACTGACTAAGCCGTGGGCCTTCCCTGGGAAGTGAGAACACAGAGAACTCAGCACTCCCTACTCCAGCCACTGTGCATGAGTGCACGTACAGAGTGTGCTACCCGCCATGGTGCCACGAAACGTGTTGCACACGAGCCATGTGTGATGAGGAGATGACCAGCAATTCCACACAGAGAGCCTGGCCAGAGGTGCTGATGTTTAGGTGGGACCTTGACAGATGTGTTAGGAGTTCGTCACAAGCAAAGCATCCAAAAGGTAAGAAACCACTTGAGGAATGGCAGGAAAGTGCCCCACATCCCGTATGAGCTCCCTGCATCCACTGAAACAAATGCCAGCAAGCCTCGAGTCTTCAAACAACACGGATTTATCATCTCGAAGCTCTGAAGGTTAGAAGCCAGAAATGGGTCTCAAGGGGCTACAGTCAAAGTGTTGCCAGGGCTGGTTCCTTCTAGAGGCTCCTGGGGAGAAATCACTCCTATCTCTTTACCTTCCCATCGTCATTGTGCTCTGTGACATGAGGGGAGTTGGAGCTCCTGTGTCAGTTGGCCAGCAATGGGGACCCCCCCATCCCGGGTCGTTCTCCCTCTCCTGGGCGCTCCAGCCACCTGCAAATGCTCACCTGACCGCTGGCTCAGCCCACCCCATTCTGGTGGCCATGTTTCCTTTCTCCCCACACTGACCCCCAGGCTCAGCCTCTTCACCCCAAACTCCACCAGCAGCAGGGAGGCAGACAGCTGCCAGATTAGGCCCAGCCCTTACCTGCCCCTCCCCGGCTTCTCTGGGGCTTCTCCACCCCCAGGCCTCAGACTCCTCCCGCCAAGCCCTGCTGTCCAGTCAGACCCCTGTGCACGGTCTTACCCGGGACACCTAGCAGGGCCAGGCGTGAGCTCATATGTGCAGCTTGTCCCTCCCTGGACCTGGGCTTCCTGCTGGCCTTTTCTTAACCTGCACACATGGGTGCCAGCACCCAGGAGGTGCTCAGCAGACTCCTGTGGGAGGAAAGGGAGGAAGAGAAAAGGGACTGTGCTGTCACAATCCTCTCAGCTGGGACCAAGCCCCCCATAGAGCACACTGCCCAGGAGTTCGGAGGTGAGGGAGGCCCACCCTGGGGAACTTTGTGACCCTCACCCCAGAGGGAGCAGTGGTTTGGGGCACCCCAAAGCCCTGGTACCCCAAAGTGCGTGGGTGGCGGCCCTGCCTTCTGGTGAACACTGCCTGGACAGGCCCTGCATGGCTGTTTTCTGTGATGTTCCCATGCTGACCACTGTCTGCCGGTTGGAGTGCGCTGCACGGGGGTCTGCTCTCCTGGGGCATCAGGATGGCTCCTGCTGCCCAAGAGGGAGGTAGGGGGATGGGTGCATGAGGTGTGAGGAGCCCAGAGGGTGTCGAGGGAGGCTCGTGGCGGGGGCGGCCTGGCTGCTGGAGGCCTGGCGCACTCACACTGTGGAACAACAGCACCCTTCTTCTCTGTGCATGGGGAACCCCAACCTGCCACGCCCCTCTGGGGCTGATTGGAGCGGCCCCCTGGAATCCTCAGGGCCATCCCCACTCAGAGGCTGGTTGGGGTCAGGGACTTGTGCTTGACCTTATAGATTGGCCACGGACGAGCACGAAGCTGAGACCCTTCACCATGGTTCCTTCCTGACACACTGGGTTCCCTCCTCCTGTTCTCAAAGGACTCATCCTACAGAGGGGGTTTGTCCTGTAGAAGGGGGCTCGTCCTGCAGAGGTCTCTTGCTCCCCATAGGCCGAAAGCCAGCTCCGAGTCCCCTTTAGAAGGAGGACACAGAGCCTCAGAAATCATGGGAGCAAGAGAGAGGGTGGGCTGGCCTGATCCAGACGCTCTCAGCAAAGACAGACTCAAGTGATGATTCCAGAAGGCCTGTCCTGAGGATTCCAGAAGCTCCCCTGCTCTGAGTCAGGCCTGCTTCCCTGACTCCAAGACTGCCAAGCTGGGGAGAGTACTTTGGGGTGCAACACCCAGATCTAGTCTCTTTCCCTAAAATGTGGCCTGCAGAAAGGCCGCTGGTCCCCCTGACCTCGATTTCCCCATCTGTAAGGTGGAAGCAATATTGGCCACTGCAGGCTAATGACAGCCAGCCTCCCAGGAAAGGATGTGCTGGTCTGCAGGGCCCAGACCCCCAACGCCCAGCTCTGGGGAGGCCTCAGGGCCCATCCCCTGCTTTAGCAGCACCCCCCCACACACAGAGGCCTCCATCCCAGACCCACACGCAGCCTGAAGGTGCCCTGGAAAGAATTAGGCACCCCTTCCTGCCTCCATGTTCTCAGGGAGGCTGGGTCTTATTTAAGCCTTTGTTCCCCGAGAGCTGCCCTTTCGGGTCTTAATCCGGTAGAAATGTGCGTGCGGAGGTAGTCTGCTTCCTATTTGGGCAGCTGCGGTGCAGGCTGGAGGCTGGGGAGTGTTCTGGTCAGTGGTCAGGAGGCATTCCTGCCCAGCCGTTCGTGGCCAGTAGGCAGCTGGCTGGTTTGAAGTGTGCGGGGACGGCTGGGAGGCAGGGCATCGGGCCCCAGGCACTGCTGAGGGTCAGCGCCGGGCGTGACTCTAGCCATCTCTTGCCTTGGGCAGAACCCCAGGCCTCTCTGAGACTGGTGACACAGGCCGGGGACACACTCAGGTCTCGGTGTCTGAGTGCCAGCTCAGGGTCCCCGTTCCTCTCCCTCTGCCCCTGAGACTCAGAGGAGCTCAGCCAGGTTGGCACAGTTGGGGAGTGTCCAAGCCGGTGTGCAAGCCCTCCACAAGTCCCGTGTGTTCCTGCCCCCGCTGCTGGGGACAGTGATCTGCCAAAAGCCCATCTCCCAGGGTTCCCTCTGCAGTGGGCAAGAAGGGGCTCCGTGGTCATTGGGCGGAGATCACTGGGTGAGAGGGAGCTGGTGTCTTTACTGCAGGACTTCTCAAAGCCTTTAACAGGATAAAGAGCACTGGGTATCTCTGAGATCATCTCCCAAACTTCCTCGACTAAGGGTCCCTTTGTTCCATGGGACGCCTCAGGGGCTTGCTTCTCCATGGTACAAGGCACATGCTTTGGTAATGAAGAAGAACGCCTGGCCGTGCAGGCTGAGCCAGGCAGGGCCATTTTCTTCTCCGCCGGGACCCCCAGGGACTGCATTTCACACCTCGGCAACTTCTCCCCAGTGCCCTTCCCCACTCGTTCCTGAGGAGCTCTATGGTGCCTTCAATAACCAGGCTGTGCCTCCTCCTCTGGGAAGCCCTCCTTGAATGCCCCACCCCAGTCCAGGGCTAGGGACTCACTCCCTCTTTCAAGTACCTGCATCTCATACTGATATCTGTCATAGCACCTTTCTCCTGACCTTCCTGACGCCACTCTGTCCCCACATCTGAATGGTCACCTTTTCCTCAGTGTCCAGCATGACACTGGGAGCCACAGATTTGCAAATGAGCCAAGAGAGGACTTCCAGATGGATGCTCAAAGGCTAGCTGAAGTCACACGGAGGGGGACCCATGGACAGGTGTCCGGGAGGGAGCCTGGGTGGACATTCTCCAGCTGATGGGTTTTTCTCTGTCACCGCCCCTAGGGGTATGTTCCTTGGTGAAAACACTGAGATGAATTCTTCACTTAATATATTTCTTTTGTCTTGTCCATTTCTAGATGAAATGAGTCCACAGCTCACACGGAGCACACAGGCCTGCTGCTGACTCCTGTCTCCCCAGTGTTTTAAGGGCCCCGTGAGCAAAGGAAACCATGCCAGCCACGAGGATGGTAAATAGCAGTTATTGTATGAGCTGCCCCAGGGCTGAGGCGAAGACGAGGAATCGGAGTAATTTACATTTCTGGACACATTGAGAGTCAAGAGGAGAGGTCCCATGGGGTCCCTTCCTGCCCCCCTGCCAGGGAAGCTGGACCACATGCTCCTCATCATGGACCAGGGGGTGGAACCCCAAGGCAGGTGACAGGACCAAGGCCTTCCACTGTAAACTGGGGATAGACACCCCCAGCCCAGCCCTGTCTCATTATAGCAGAGGTCTGGGGCTCTGGCCACATGTGGGAAAAAGGCTTTCTCAAAGGGAAAAATCATGAAAACCCAAGGTGTCACAGAGGATTGGCGTTCTCTAAAATGGCCTGTGAGGTATTAAGCTCCCCGTCACAGGCTGGGGGCCACCTGTCAAGGATGTGGCCCCACCCTGCCCCTCCACCCACCAGTGATTGGGCCTCCTTCTCCCCCAGAATCGCAGAGGCGCTGGAGCCGGTGGGTCGGGAAGCAGCGGGGCCCTGGGGCCCTGGGGGCCCAGGCACGGGCTGACGCTGATGTGCTCGGGCAGCCGAGAGCAGCTGCAG
This sequence comes from Mellivora capensis, assembly GCA_004024625.1. NCBI lineage: Eukaryota > Metazoa > Chordata > Mammalia > Carnivora > Mustelidae > Mellivora > Mellivora capensis. The sequence goes on along the minus strand of PISX010007332.1, from coordinate 57,033 downwards.
ACAACTTTCTCGGTCTTTCCAAGTAATGAGTCCACTCTGACCGCGCCACCTCCCCCGAGTGCGGCCCCCCAAGCCAACCACCACGGGCGGGGGCAGTGGCCAGCCCGTGGTCAGCCTGTCTGGCTGCACATATTTGACCTCGGTCCACCCTAAACCTTTTCTCACACCTCCAAAGCGGACCTCTGACCCAGGCCTGGAGAATTTGATCAGTGCCTCCACGGGCTGTTTATCTAACATATTAATTCTGGCAACGTGGGCTTGGCCTGGAGACCGCCTGACCCCTGATTCTGGGGCGACGGCGGCCGCTGCGCTCTCTGTTCAGACTTCTCTGCCATCACTCACTGGGGACCGCTTCTCTGCCAAGCCAGACAGGTCATAACTGGCAGTGGGAGCTTCCTGCCTTCCTTCTGTCCGGGGGTGCCTGCTCGGAGCAGGGCCGTGGGCCAGGAGCCCAGCACATACAGGCTGGTGGACCAAAGGCTCTGAAACCTCCCTGCTCCTCCTGCAATGTTTTATGCTTGAATTGGGCCAGACCAGGGCGGTGTTTGATTCTGTGGCAAATGGAGTGCCCTCCATCCCAAATATCTCTTCCAAACTCTGAGCATGGTTGGATATGGTCAGATCCCACAGGGCCGAGAGAGACAGGACAAGCTGCACCGGGAGCCTCTCCGCTGAGTCATGGGGGCTGAGATGGAGTCGAACCAGGAGAGCTGGTCTCACGTCGCCTGCAAGGTGGGGGGGTCTCTAGGGGTAGGACTGTTGTTGGGGGGGAGCAGCCTTTGACATGAGCCACGCCGGGACCACAGATCCCTCCCCTGCTGCAGATCATGCTTAGCACCTTATCCCCAACACTGGGCACATAGTAGGTCCTCATTAAATACTAGCTGAATGTAGTTGTTAATCACCTGCTTTCCGTTTCACCCATTTCTCTGGCCCCAGTGAGAGATTCAGAGAATTCAAGCTTCTCCAGGTGACACCTCCAACCCAAAAACCCGGGATGGAGGGATCAGTATGCGACTCGGAATCTTCCCCAGCCCTGAACCCTTGCTCCTGTGCCACAGTCTCTGAGAATGCCGGGCATGAGCGTCCAGAGCCCAGTGCCAATGCCACATGGCGTGGATCTTCTAAGTCTCCGTCTGGGCTTTTCGCGTGACGTGTTCCTGCAGTGTCACCCTCAGATAGGACCAATGTAAGGGCGTCCCGCTGTATCTGACCTCAGGGACAGACCCGCTGGTGCAGAGGGGAGGTGGCCCCGAGTCCGGGCTGCCCCGAGGGCAGGTGTCTCCACACAGCCCCGCGTGGCCGCTGCACACTGTTGCCGTTGTCCTCCTTTGCTGGATGTTGAGTTTGGGGGTTTTTAGGCTGTTTTCCGTTATTCGCTAAACAATGCCTTGCCCATCCCACAGCTATGGAGTGGTCCTCATGCTGCCTTTTGGCCATCACCTTGGGGTCTGCTCTGGTTCCTGTGGCTCCCCGGGGCCCTCGCTCAGAGATGCCCAACAAACTGGTGCACAACTGGACCCTGAGGGTCTAAACAGATGCTGGATGAGCAAGGTCTGGGAGCCATGTTGTACCCCCAAAGGGCCTACCAGGGCATGTCCCCCTGCCCCACCGCCGGCTGTGCCCCAGCAGCCCTGCCCATGCCTGGCAAATCCCGACCTCTAACGAGACAGCCGCCCCCCAGTGACAGCCCATTTCCATGTACAAACCAATTTGTCTCCACTGAGGGGAAAGAATTGCAAAGCAAACAAATTATGCACGCCCACCGCGCTCCGGGCACGCAGGGTGGGGGCTGCTGCCAGAGGGATGTTCCTTCACTTCCCTTGAAAAGCGTACCCTACCCCAGCGGCGAGACTCGATGCTCAGTTCCTGAGGGATAACTCCCCAATTCTTTTCCCCTTAAACCACCGGCAGCCGCAGAAGTGGGACGGAAGCCTGGCCGGCCCTCAGTCAAGGTCTGCGCTCGTGTCCTGTGATAGCTGCAATTTACCACCGTTAACTGAAGCGTCTCTTATTCCTGGTGCTGGAAGACAGGAGTCCAAAATCAAGGCATGGACAGGGTCTCCTCGCTCCCTCTGATGGTTCTAGGGAGAAACCTTCCACTTGTCCGGCAGCTTCTGGCCGGGCTGGTGGTCCTCTGCTTCCTGATGGCCATATCACTGAGTCCTTGCCTCCAGCGTCCGTGGCCTTCCTCCCAACCACGTATATATGTCTTGTCTTCTTCCTCGAAGGACACCAGTCAATGGATTGGGGCTCACCCTCCTCCAGTGGGACCTCATCCAAGCTTGACCACATCTACAAAGACTCTATTCCAAGTAAGGCCACATTCACAGATCCTGGGGGCTCTTGGGGAAGGCACAATTCAGCCCACGATAGGGTCCAATCGCAGTCACCTTTGTGGGGACTCGGTGGGCATGGGCACCTGCCCAAGCTCCCAGGCACTGTCTCATCTAGGTCCCCAAAGATCTGGGGCTGGCATACATAGATGAGGGGAACATCCCAAGAGTGAGGGGGACCCTGCCTCCGTACAGGATCAGATGTCTACTAGCATGATAGGATGAGACCTCAGGCTGCACGGTGCCGCTCGGGCCCCAGGTCCTGGGGAAAAGGATATCCTCCATATGCCCACACTCACAGAAGGCAGCCGGACCCCAGTGCCCCAGCTCACTGTTGACGACTGCAGGGGCTGTCCACACTTTCCCGCATTTAACCCAGTGAAGGAGCATTTTCTCATCATCCCATTTTCCAGATGAGTAACTGGAGGCTGGAGAGAGTTTAAGTAACTTGCCCCAACTGCTTGAGTCAGAGACGAGGAAGCTGGATTCCCACTCAGGCATCTGAGTCAGATGGAGACACGTCCTCTGTCCATCACAGGACTTCTCATTCAGCAGGACCCTGGGAACCCTGCCAGCCCCTCCACCCTGACCCAACACAGCTGCTTCATTGGGTGTTTCTCTCCCTACAGTGTGTTGGCATTCTTGGGAACTGCCCAGGGAAGCCTCCGTCTCGGGGTGACAGCGGACAGACAACAAGGTGCAGAAGTCCCAGACAGAGTAGGGGGCGTAGGGTTGCGGCATATGTGGTTAGAATGAGGTCACACTGGAGCAGGGTGGACCCTGAGTCCAATAGGACTGGCGCCTTTCTAAGAAGAGACAGAGAGGGAAGTCCACGAGGGGCCACCAGGAGCTGGAAAGGTGGGGAGGATCCTCCCGTAGAGACTTCTGGGGGAATGCAGTCCTGCCCGCCCTTGTTCTCAGCCTTCTAACCTCCAGACAGCGAGAGAAGACGTCTGTGTCATTAAGCACCCCCATTGGTTTTGTTGAGACAGCTATGAGAAACTAATACAGACCCCACAACCCGGCAGGTCTCTTTGGCATTGGGTGATACCTAACTTTCTGTTTTTCAGCATCCCATATTTCCTGATTCTGAGATTGCCAGTGTTGAGAATGGGTTGAAGCCTCACCTACTCCTCCCTCCCCCTATTCCCTCCTCCACCTACTTCCCCACCCCTAACTCTGCTCATACCCTATTCCCACCCCTACCAGGAGCCATGGAAATCCCCTAGCCTGAGGAAGGGGGCCAAGCAGGCTGGATTAAAGGAAGCTCTAATGAATGGGGGGGGGGGTGTTCCCTTTCACAAGCTGGTAACAGGCCACATGGTACAGTGAGGGGCCAAGACCCAAGGGCAGCTGGTACTGGGTCAGGCTGGGATTTCCCACAGTGGTCTCTCCAGGTCCTGGCAGACAGAGACAATCTGAGTGTGGACACCTGCAAGCCCACAGCAAATGCCCACATGCCTGCCTGTCACATATGGGGTAAGTTGAATGCAGAAAACGGCTGCACCTGGAAACTATAAACTGTGGCTGGTGGCAACAGACCCCCTTGGCTTCACCTCCCCTTGTCACCACAGGATCCCTGGAAAGGCAAAGGCAGGGGTATGGTATGGGGTCTGTTGCTGTCCACCACCAAGGATCCCCCAGGACAGGTCCTCCTCTGTCCCCAAGATGCCCCCAGGCAACCCCCATCGTGGGACCAGTGACCCAGTGGGATCCCTCATTTTCTCATCTTTGGACAGGTGTTCACCATCCCTCCTTTCTCTCTATAGGCCTGGGGAGGGGGGTGGGGAGGTAAGTGTTTAGAAATGTCTTTTAAGGAAATGAGTCCTTTCCAGAGGGAGCTGCGGAGTCGGCTTCCTAGAGGTGAGTCTCCCAGAGCCTCGATGGAAAAGGACAGCTTGAGCCTCTGGACCCAGAACAAGGCCAAAAGATAGCATCTTCTGTTTCTTGAATGGCCTCTGTTGAGAATCAGATGGCTCCTCAGACCTTCTCATAGGGTCTTGTAGCAGCTTCTCATGACGACTAGTTGGGTAAGAACCCAAGAGTTGACTCAGCAATTCAACCTTCGGATAACCACTAGACCTACTAAGTGCCCCAGGCAGAGGAGCACTGAGGCTGCAGGGGTGCCGCCAAGGCAGAGCTCCAAGTGTGTGCACATGCTGGTGTGCTGCATTTGTTTCCCTTGTTATTCCTAAAAGGATTCAAGGCCATGCCCCCCACAGGAGCCACCAGTGCAGAAAACAAAAGCCTGCATCAGGGCAAGGTCAGCCCACTCAGGTGCCGAACACCCACAGCCCAGGAGGGAGGGTGAAGAAGCCTTCATGGCTGGCAGGGCTCCTCCATGTGACACTCATAGCCCTGGGGGTCACCCTCCCTCCAGGAAGAGAGGTGGGAAGTGTACTGGGTCCCAGCACAGAAGAGTGGATGACAAGAAGAAAAGTCATAAGGGAGACAGAGAAGCAGCAGAGAGGTCATTGGGAAGATGGTGCCCAGAGGTCCCTGGGGAGGCCGACCCAAGCAGGTCCCGTTATGCAAGACCAAGTGGGACCAGACTGGCCCATTTCCACCTGGCTGGCAATGAGAGGCTCTGTGACTCAACAAGCAGGAAAGCCTGGTGGGGATGCCAAGTCGCAGGGGTTGGGGATGGGCAGGCCCGGAGCAGCCCTGCCCTCCCTCCTGATCCATGAGGACTGCAACCCACTGGCATCTGTACCCAGGCCAAGGCTCAGTGTGTGTTTGCAACCAGCAGCCTTGAGGGATGCGGTGACATTGTCCCCCCCGGGGGCACCGAGCCCTAGGCTCCCAGCCTGGCATTCCTGGTCAGCGAAGCCAAGCCACTGTAGGTGTGGTGTCCCCCTCCCAGTCACCCCAAGGACGCAGGGACAAGAGGACCACCACCAGCATCATCATTAGTGCTTGCTGGGCCCGGAGTTGGGGACTTCCTTGTCTCTGACCCAGGAGTCTCCTGTCTGGTACCAGCACCCAGGAAACAGTAGTAAGCTAAGGTGTTACTTTGTAATAAAGCAAACTCCCAGACCCTGCCCCCTAGGAGGTAAGAAGGCGGGGCCGTGCCTGAGGATGCCACCTGCATTGGCACTGTACTTCCCAGCTCTCCTCTGGGACAGGCGCAGAATGGAGGTCCCAGGGGAAGAGAGGCTGGTTCTGACTGGATGCCGGTGAAGCTATGGGACAGCACAGAAGGAGCGTCGGGTCCTGAAGGACAGGCGGAAGTTTCAAAGGCCTCCTCTCCCTACCAAATATTCTCCAGGAGTCCCGCCCTGCAGGTGCACGCGGCCAGCCTGCAGACAGCCCCCCAGCTCCCTGCACCGGCCCAGCGCGATCGGGCTCTCAGGGACCCGCTCTGCCTGTCGTGGAGAGAGGCACAGCCCAGGGGGCACCCAAGGCCCGGATGGCCAGCACACAGCGAGGCTGGCGGTGCCCCTGCCCTGCAGGAAAACATCGACGTCCTGCCGTCTTGGTCAAATGGCGCAGTTGGGTCTTGGCTGAGAGAGACGCAGATCGGCTGCAACAGGCCCCAGGTCTCTTTATTGAATTGGGCAGGCGATATTGGATTTATGGGACTCAACTTTCTGATGACAAAAATGATCTGTGTGGCCAAATAAAGACGAACGAGGCTCAGAGTCAACTAAGAAGGCAATTTCGGCCACTAATCCACCTCCCCGGCAGCTTATCGCACCCTGGGATGCTGTCATCTTCTAGGGTTGGCATACAAAGTGCCCTTTTGGATTTTTCTTAAGCCGACATTAGAAAATGGTGTATAAATTTAATCTCAGCTAAAAGGTAAAGATAGTCCACAGCCAAAGGGCAAGGCCCCATCACACAGGAACTGCTGTGCTTTATGTCCAATCAGACACAAAATAATCAGGAGAAAATACTGTCCTCTCGGCTAATCAATTACATTTGAGTAATTGATTGTATATTATTATTGATGAAAGCCCATATGATGTGAGTTAGAAGGGACTAGGTTCTCAAAAGATTAGATTTGGATACGAAAATGGAAGGAAAAACACGACTCTCATAAAATCATTTGAAAGTGGTTTATGGTTTAATGTGTGATAGGACATGGAGGCCGGGCCCAAATGGCTTCTCTCGTCTGCCTGTGTGCGGCCGAACTGCGCGGGAGGAAGGGTCACACACGTTTAGCAGAGCCCACGGGAGCTGTTGTGGGGAAGGGAGCCACCTGGCAAGGTGGCCTCAGAGGGCCACAGCCAAGGGACAGTTGAAAGAAGGGAGGGGTCCCATTGAAGGAAGCGCTTTATCACGAAAGGAAGTATTGAGACAGTCATGGCTTCTTGGGGGGCAGCCGGGGACACCCTCATCTCCAGCCACACTGGCTACTCCACACTCCCGTCCTTGACAAGCCTGCCACTTGCATACCACCCAGATCAGAGGCCCACTTCACTCGTCCCCTTCCTCACCATTCACTCTTCCTCACTCATCCACGGAGCACCAAGGACTTCACAAGGACATGTGTGCTGCGTTGTGGCGAGCTGGGTGGACAGCAGCCCCTGTGCAGCTCACGCGTGTGTCCACAGGGACCACAGATGAGAGGAGGCTGAGCCCAGGGAAGTGTGACAGCATCCTGCCACTGAGGACAGATGAGGGGCTCCCGGCGCTCATAACCCCACACCCGTAGCCTGGAAATCCCCTGGGCCCTGAGGTCCCCGCACACCCACACCTGGGGTCCCTCAACTCAGCCATGGGCGCTCCTTCTACTGAGCCTTCTTACTGACCTGTTTTGTTGTTTTTTTTTTAATTGAGGTAAAATTCACATAACATCAAATGCACTATTTTAAGCATCTTAAAGTACACAATTCACTGGGTTCCAGCAGACTCACAGAGCCACACAGCCATCACCACTGTCTGATTTCAGAATATTCCCATCACCCGGAAGGACCCCTTCCCTCCCGTCAGCAGGCACCCACCGCCCTCCCTCTGCTTGGCAACAGCGGCACATCCGTTCTGGGGCACACAAGGTCTCTCCAAGTAAGCAGTTTCCTTCACGTTTAATTTTCACCATACACATTTGCATTTCTCTGTCTTATATATTGAATTTAGTTCTTCTGGGGAACTACCTCTTTTCCTCTAGGCCTTCAATTTTATGGCCATAGAATTCATTTAAAATTCTTTTAAAGGGGAGCCTGCCTTCGGCTCAGGTCATGATCCCGGGATCCTGGGATCGAGCCCCACATCGAGTTCCCTGCTCTGCAGGCAGCCTGCTTCTCCCTCTTTCACTCCCCCTGCTTGTGCTCCTTCTCTCAATGTCTCTCTCTGTCTTTCTGTCAAATTAATAAATAAATAAAATCTTTTAAAAATAATAAAATAAAATTCTTTTAAAGATATTTTTAAATCTCCTTCAGTTTTTAGTTGAGTCTCTTGTCTCATATTTATTTGGTATGCTTTCTTTGTTTACTAATCAGGTTTACGAGAGATTTGTCTCTTCCTTTGGTCATTTTAAAGAACCAGCTCTGGGGTCCCTGGGTGGCTCAGTCTGTTAGGCAGCAGCCTTCAGCTCAGCTCATGATCTCAGGGTCCTGAGATTGAGTCCCACATCAGGCTTCCTGCTCAAGAGGGAGCCTGCTGCTCCCCCTGGTCATGCTCATTCTCTCTCGCTCTCTCTCTGTCTCCCTCTCTCTCAAATAAATAAATAAAATCTGTTAACAAAATAAAGAACCCGTCTTGGGGCTTAATAATGCTTTGTTTTGGTATGTTTGCTATTTACTGACTTTCATTTTTGTCTCTAAAAGTCTCCTCTTCTTAACTTGTGGATTTTATAAAAGGTAATGGGTCTGTCCATTGCTTCTCTGTCTCCCCGCCACCCGGGCAGTGGCTGTGTACGAGAAGCTTCACCTGCTTCTGGGTATGTACCAGCCACCATGAAGACCTATCCTCATCTCCTCTCCCTGGTTAGCTTCTCCCATAGTCCCCTTTCTTTCCCACCCCAGCAATGTCATGCAGAATCTCTTTGTCTTCCAAAATCCATCCTCCTCTTTTTCGATGGTAATTTAGGGAGACCCCATTTTCAGGGAGTGCCCTCGCACCCAAGACAAAAACTACAACTCCCAGCATTCTTTGCGGCACGCCTGCCCATGTGACTGAGCTCTAGCCAATGAGATGTGAGCAGAAGTGATGGGGGGCATTGAGGGGAAGGCTCACCCCAGGATGGTGGATCAGCAAGTGGGTGGAGCTTGGGGTCTCCTAAAACATTCTGCTGTCTGCCCACGCCTAGCCCAGGCTTCGGTCCTGGAAACTCACTTCCACCGTGTTAACCCATCCCATGTTGGTTCTGCCATATAGCTAAATCTAAATGGTCCAGGGGGCTTTTAAGGAGGGCCGGGGGGAGCTGTCAAATTTTCCTTAATTACTTTTAGTTTGTCTAGGCCACGGCCAGAGAAAATCTCCACCTTTTAAACTCTGCTTAGGGTGTTCTTTGAGATGAAGCACATCATCAATTTTTATAAATGCTCAGCAGGTCTTGGGAAGGACGGGACTCTCCACCTGAAGTAAGCAATGCCTCGTACACATTCGTTAAACTGAGTTTGCTGGTTCAGGGACTCCGTTTCTCCCAAACCCGGCCAACTGGCTGAGCCACCGGACCGGTCTGATTCCGAAAACGACACATCACATTTCCTATCGGAATTCTGCCTGTATTTTTAAATGACGTGGCTTTACATCGTTAGCCGCTAAGCTGATTAGTGCATAGCACAGACTTATTATTTTATCTTAGTCATAAATTGTTTGCTCCTCCGCCTTTCTCTCCCATTTCCTGTATTTGAGCCTCAGGCCCATGTCCTCAGCTACAGGTGAAGCCCTCATCACCCCGCTGCCTGCATTTCTCGGCTTCACCTCACGTCCTGTGTCACTTGCTTTCAAGCATGCTTTCCTGAAGTACACACCGCCCTGTGTGTGTGTGTGTGATGCGGTGGTCTCTGTGTTCTTAGCAGAGGGTTTAGCTCATGCGTGTGGCTGGCAGTCTGCATTTTATTCCTTCCATGTTTTCGTGCTTTCATTTTGTTTTCCTCGCTGTGAGATTTCTTTTTCTTTTCTTTTTTTTTTTTTTTTTGCTTTTTCCTGACTTCTGCTGCAGCTTATGATGCTGTTCGTCCTCCTGTTCTCTGCAGGGGCGTCTGAGAGCAATACTGGGCCACCTTCCCTTTCCCTGCCTCCCCATTCAACTGCCAGCTCTTTCCTAATGATGCCTGTGCCTGCACGCTCCCTTTGGGACCCTGTCCTGCCACTGTGCAGAGAGCCGGTCCCTTGGAGGAGAGCTGCATGGCAGGCCCTGGGGAGTCCCCGCTTCTCACTGAATCCCAAGCCCCCACTGTTCTGACATCCGTTTCAGTCTCATGGTGAGCACAGTAGGTGGCCCCCTGCTTTTCATTTCCTCCATGTGGGGGTCTGTCCTAAGTTCCATCCAAAGAAATCATAGGAGCTACCAAAAGGGTCTCCAGTTGGCCGGAAATAGGAAGCCTATCCTGTCCCCACCTGACCCTCCCACTGCCCACAGCCACCTCCACGCCTCTCATGTCACCTCTCTCCTCATCCTGGCCACCCCCACCGTGTCACCAGGGCCCAGGGCTCCATTCTGAGAATGAACAGGATGGCCCACTGGGCTCTTGGCCTTCAAGCCTGCTCTAGGCTCTTCTTCAGACGGCTGTGGATAGCAGGAGCCTCACACAGCTCTCCTGCAGGAGGGACTCAACAGCCAGCAACACACTCTGAGTTCCTGGGCAAGCTGCACAAACTCTCTGGGCTGCACCCACAACCGTAAGGCAGGAAGAACAGTCCATTCCACATAGACCTGGGACACAGTGGAGCCAAATACATGCTGACCTTCAGGACCACTGAACATGGGGTGGAGATGGGGTCAAGAGCCAGGAGGATGTCTGATGAACACTCCAGATCAGGACCGATATCCACGTGCCAGCTTTGTGAGCCGCTGTGTCCCAGGCAGACTGAGGACGTGAGGATGCCCGTCCCCACGCTCCACATAGCAGAGCCCTTCAGAGAGCTCTGCAGAGCCCCCCTGGGGCTGGGCGCACACCTGCTTCTCTTGCCCTTGAAGCTTCCTGAGATGACACCGGCTGGGGGCAGCCATCAGACTGTGCTGATATGGGGTGGGGATCATGGTGGTGTTCAGTGGGGGTCAAGGCAGCACGGCTCATGTGGGAGGCCCGCCCCCGCCCCGCATGGGGGGCCCTAGTGGCACAGCCGGGAGCAGCCAGGAAGCTGCCGTGTTCCAGACAAACCTTCTGTGATGTGAGTTCAACTACGTTCCCCCAGAAGGTATATGTCGAATTCACCTCCAGTGTCTGTGACCCTGACTGTATGTGGAGACAGGGGTCTTCCTAGAAGTGATCAAAATAAGATGAGGCCATTAGGGTAGCCTGGATCTGATGGGATGGGTGCCCTTATGAGCAGGAAAGGGAGACAGAAAGGCAGACAGGCATAGACAGAAGATGGCTCGAGGATGCAGGGAGAAGCCGGCTGTCTATGAGCCAAGGATCCTTCCCTCGCAGCCTTGAGAGAACCACCCGGTCCACACCTTGACCTTGGGCGTCCAGCCTCCAGGGCTGTGTGCCTCCCTATGTGCCTCCCTGAGATCTTACGACCCCCATACCTGCCTGACCATAGAGAGATGGGCCAGGATCAGTCCTGTGGGCCTGGCGGTGGGTCTCGGGACCTGAGTTGGTGGCATCGTAAGGATGAGAAAGGAGACAAGGGAGATGCTTCCTGCTGGAGTTAGGACCCTATCAAAGCCTGGGAGCCTCCAAGGGTGACCCTTGGGTGATGCTATGGTCCCAGAGCTCTCGCCAGCTTCCCCGCCCTTGAGGTCACCTGCTGCCCAGCCCTCCGCTTCTCACAGCCAGGCTCTCCCGACCTTCCTCCTTTGCATCCCACCTCCACATACTCGCAAAGTCTCTGCTCCTGGTTGGCCCTGCACCCCCGCCATGGGCCACCTCCCCAGGAGCCTCGGTGTCCCCCTCAGTAAGGCAGAGGACCCCTCCTGCTTCAAGGCCTCAGGCTCCAGCCCCACTCCAGGCCACCTGTGGGACAGCAGGGGCACCTGCCCCTGGGACCATCCAGGTGGATGAGGCCAGCGTGCCTCATGCCCCGAGCGTTTCATCACAGCTGACAGTCAATAAAGAGACTTTAATAAAACAGAAACAACTTTACAAGGTGTCTTCGGAAGACAAAGTCAAGAGCCTGGAGCCTCTGGGCTGGGGTGGGGGGGCAGCTAGTACTTGAGAAGCCAGCGAGGCTTGTGCTCGCTCAGGGACGTGAAGTAAGACCACCACCATGGCTTGCTCCCACCCATAGAGGGCTGCCTCTGCCCCCCAAGGGGTTCCTGGCCAGGCTCCTCAGGCTCCCCATACCGGCTGGCACCTCCCAGCGGGTCTCGGAGCCCAGACCCACTTCTCCGTGGCCCGAGGAGGAGCTGCTTGGGTCCGGTGCCCAGAGGCTGGAGAATGAAGTCTACGCGGCCGGCTCTCTTCATCCGGGCAGGGATGGTGACCTTCTTGATGACCTTGGAGTAGCCGGGGGCCTGAGCTATGACAATGTGGGATCCGGGAGGCAGCAGTCTCCAGTAGTCACCATCTGGGGCTGCAAACACACAGAACAGAAACAATTCTCAGACCGAGGTTCCCATTTGGGCTTGGGGTGCCGAGACGTGGGGGCCTAAGGGGCATCAGCCTGGAGGGCAAGTGGACCCCAGATTTGTACCTGCCTCTGTCCTGGCCTGGAGCATCCTTTCCACCCGATTCCTCAGCCAAACTCCTATTCATCCATCAAAGCCCATGAAGGCAGAGTGGAGCGGCCTCTTGGGGCACCGGGCTGAGGGAACCAGCCACCACAACTCAGGCCGCAGGAAAGGGGCTCACCTGTGGTGATGTCATGGCGGATGCCCTTGACCACAATCCGGGCGTTTTTGACCGGCTTGCCGAATTTGTCCATCACCACGCCTTTGATGCCGCGGTGCACCTGAGAAGGAGGAGAGGGGGGCCATGGGTATGGTGTGTGCTCTCCAAAGGACCAGGAGGCCCTGCCCAGCCAGCTCTTGTCCGTCTGTCCTCAGAGCCCTGCTCTGGGCTCATGCATGACCCTGCAGTTCTGCTCGAGGGTCCACTGACCACCTCTCCTGGGCCAGGGGTGCTGAGCAGAAAAACCTGGAGCTCATCTCAGCTCCCCTTTCACATACAGGGCGGGTCGGTGTGGCCACTCCTTCCTGAGTGTGGGCACGGGCGGTCCCAGCTGAGGCACCAACCGCTGTTTGGTCTCGGACAAGCTACGCTGCATCTCAGCACTGTCTCCCCCCCATCTGTAAAATGGGCCTCTGGTGTTGCTGGGGAACGGGCATCAATACCCGTGAAGGCCCATGGCAGAGCCGTGATGTAGGACCTGCCCACCATCCTTACGGACTGGTCCCCAGGCCGCATGCTCGAGTGGATGGCTTCCGGTGAGGAAGCTGCACCCCATGCAGGTCCCCCTCAGAGCCGCCTGGGCCTGTTCACACTCCTCCTAAAAATGTCGACAATAAACAAGCCAACCCGCCCTTGCTCTATGGGACTGCAAACAACATGGGGCCCACGGGTCATGTCAAATGAGGCCAAGGGGACTGGGTGGGAAGGCAGAAAGACCCTTCCCTTCTCTCCCAGGAGGCTGCCCCCGACACCTGCAGGGCCACTCCAGGTCTCCGACCCCCACTCCCGTCCTGTCCCTCTTTTGTTTGGAACCAGCTATTTCCCCTCCCCAACATTCCTCTTCCTCCAGGAAGCCCTCCTTGACAACCTGTCACATCAGGGCCCTCCTCCGGGGTCCCCAGTGCTGGGCTTCCACACTCCCAGCCCTCATCTAACCATAATGTTATGATCTGTTTTCTTTCCCCCAGCCTAGGCCACAGACCAGACACACAGTAGGGTGTCAGTTCATGTCAGCTTGAGCGGGCTAAGCAAGTCACCTTTGGGCTAAGGAGTCACCTTCTGGCCAACCCAGGCATGAGGAGCTCTCCAGCAGGGCAGAGACGTGGTGCTCACGCCCCTCCCCTCTCCTCCCACCCCGGGGAGACGCAGACACCCATCCGAGGCCTGGTCAGCATCACTGTGAGGAAGGCCTCCATGGGCCATGACAGCCTCGATCCTTATCAGAAGCCCCGGCTCAGCCTTCCTGGGGCGTCGTCCTCAGGGGCCGGCCACGCCCGGCTGCACGACAGGCCTGCCACCCTTCTGAGCTTGCTATTAAATCTTCATACCCTAGGACCTCACATACAATATCCACAGAGCAATCCCAGTCCCATTTAAGGCTCCTTAAAACTAATTTCCATCAGACAGCCGTAAAATGAAATGAGTGAGGGGTCTGGCCCAGACCCATTACTGAAGGGTGACCTGCCCCACGCCAAGAGAGGTCTCGGGCTCAGCCATAAAATAGAAGCTCCAATAACACTAAAAACGTCCAGCTATTATCTGGGGTTTGCTTTCTGTTCTACGGCGGCAGCCGCGGATCCTGAAGGCTCTGCTTGGTTCAAAGGCTCTGCTTGGTTCTTGCATAGAGGAAGGTTCCTGATCTTCCTAGAAAGGATTCGTTGACATGACTGAGGTTCGGGGCATGCAGATCGGAGTACAAGCTCTGGATAGTTTCTGGGCAACCCTGGGCAGGCCTTGTCGCTGTCTGACCCTCTGTCTCCTCCTCTGGTTTTCTTGTGGCCACTGAGAGCCAGGCTGGGGAGCCCCAGGCCAGCGCCATCCTTCCCAGGCACCTGTCCCTCACCCCACAAAATGGGGCAGCCCCTTCAAACACCCAGGACTGGTGTCAGGACTGAATGCCATAGGTAGGAGCGCCAAGTGTCCCGTGTTATGCATGTACATCCCCTCACCGTCCCCTTCGGGCAACCCTGTGTTTCCCTCGGGGCCTGCTTCTACTGGGGACATGGTGCCAACGTGTGAGTCACCTGAGTCTTGAGAGTGCTCAGAAGAAAAGTCACCGAGGCGTCTACAAAACTACACTGGGTTCTGCCCCCCCCACCCCACCGTGTGCCTGACTCACGGGGTTACTGCCCTCTGACCCACCCCACCACGCCCCTCAGCTGTGAGCCAGGCCAGCAGGCAGGACTGGGAGAGCACAGGACACGGTCGCCCAGCTGCTGGCCCCGGGATCCACTGATGATTGTTCTAGACACGTTCCCTGTGGCTTCTGCTCAGCATCACCACCTACTTCTGGATGAACGTGGCCCCCCAGGAGAGCAGCTAGCCCTCCCTCCCCCTGCCACACCCCTCCACCAGCAGCCGGTGCCTCTGAGCCCGAGGGGCAGACATGCTCCAGGCCCTGCCACCCAGAGCAGCACCTGAGGCTTCCCCGTCACCCAGTGCGCAGTCCACTCCCGTGTCCACACTTCTTGCTGTGGCCTGGGGACCCTACCATGCTGTCCCCCTGTCTGAGCTCTCCCACTGCCTTGTTCCCCTACTTCTTCATGATGCAGCCCGGGTGTCACCTCCTCCAGGAAGCACCTGTGATCTCTGAAGCCGGGTCAGGTGCCATCCCTGGGCCACCTTGGTCCCTGCCTCCCCCCAGTCCAGAGCTGCCCCTTTAGTCTGTGAAAGCCTCGCTATCCTGGGGCCCCAGTCCATGGCCCTGGAGGTCCCAAGCGCCCCCAGGGCTGGCCAACAGGAGGTGGCCAGTGGACAGGTGGAGGACTAGTGGATAAACAAGTGATGGGCAGCTGTGCCCGCAGTCTAGCCCCAGGCCAGGCTGCGCTGGCTGGCAGAGCAAAGCCGGTGGGGGGTGGGGGGGGCGGTTGTCTCACCATCTCCATGAAGTTCAGGAGCGGCTCCTTGTTGTGCTGCCAGAGAGTGTAGAGAGCCTCCTCCGGGGGGAACTTGACGCAGCCCAGCTCCACCGTGATCTCGAAGCAGTTGCTGTGCAGGTAGTTGAAGTCCGACATGCCTGCAGCGCAGGGGGCAGCCTGAGCGTGGGCCCATGTTCTCGACACACGTGCGCCCACGCTCGACACCCACGCGCCCGCCCTCGACACCCACGAGCCTGCCCTTGACACCCACACGCCCGTGCTCTCGACACCCACAAGCCCACGTTTTTGACATCCACGTGCTTGCGCTCCACACCCACGTGCCCGACCTCGACACCCACACGCACCCATGTTCAACATCCACATGCTCGCGCTCGCCACTCCCCACCTTTGGCCGGGTGCGTGGGAGGCTGCTGCCCTTATCCCCACTTTATGGATGAACACACTGAGGCACAGGGTGCTGGCAGCTCTGACCCAGATCCCACGGGGGAAGGGGACAGGATTGGAGTTGCACTTTGAACCCAAAGTGCGGTCTGGCACCCAAGTGCTCAGACTTAGACTCCATCCTGTGTGCCCCTCGGTGGGTAAGGAATGAGCCAATTTCCGGTAGAGACACATGTGCCCGTCACGCCAAGCCCCTGGCCCGCTCCTGGCCTGGACCCCGGTGACAACAGTGTCCATGTGCCTAGCTGGGCCCAAGAACAGCCCAGGGAGGAAGGTCCCCTAGCCCCCACTTCTGGGGAGAGCACAGGCTTCGCAAGGCTGGACAACCAGCCAATCCAGTGGCACAGAGAAGCTCTCCACCACCCACCCACTCCTGCCTCCTCTGTCCATCTGCTTTCAGAGTTTCTTGTCCAGTAGATGCTACACCCGGTCTCCAGGGCAGGCCCTCTGCATGGACGGGGCAGCCCCGTGTTGGGAGCAGAGGGCACCCCTGCCCTTCAGAAGTCTGCAGGAGCTGCGACCAACGTGAACTTCATCCAGGCTCCAATCCATGGAGCCCCTGTCCTTGGCCAGTGGCCCCCCTTTTTCCCTGGGTCTGTGCCACGAGCCTGGTTGCCTCTCCTAGGCTCAGACCCAACCCGTGGGTCCCTTAGAGACCCTGAATGTGGGGTCATGCTCAAGACTCAGAGTCAGGGACCCAAGCACCTGGGCTCTAGGACAGAGAGAAGGTGCCCTGTGCTCCTGGGAAAGGCCCGCCCAGGGCCATCTCATGGTGGCAGAGGCAAGGTGGCCAAGCAGGAGTGTGAGCTGGCTTCAGTGCAAGAGCCGAAGGGGCTGTCCTCTCTGCCCACAGCCCCGCCACCTGTGGCACGGACGCCGACAGGCCCTTGTCTTGCCCAAGCCCAGTTTCCTCATCTGCCAAATGTCCCTAATACTGAGTGTCACACCAGGATGGGGGGGAGGGGACGGAGCACAGGAGCACGTGGGCCTGGCCCAGCAGGTGCTCTCAGGGCACACAGGGTCCCACACACTCCACTTTGCTCTCCGTGATGTCCACGGACACTCGGTTAATGTGCAACTTCAGAAAAACAGTGAATAGAGTTTTAGTGTAAGTATATCTCCTGCAGTATTTGGGACATACTTATACAGTACCAAAAATGCCTCATGATTTTTTTGAAATTCAGGTTTCACTGGAGTCCTTCATTCCCTCTGGTACCCCTCCTATACCGCCAAGGGGCAGGAAAAATTGGTCACAAGTGGGGTCACGCAAGGTCAGAGCTCACGAAGTCCCTGGCAGAACAGACATGGGGGCTGGCATAGAGCTCTGCCATACCTCTTACCTAGATCCTCAAGACAGCAGCAGGACTAAAGGCAGACCATGCCCTCACGGGGCTGTGATGCACCTATGCCCCCCCCCGCTTCCAGAACTCCCAGAATCCAGTTCCCAGAAAGAGCTGTGGAGAGGAAATGCAGGCCTCCCCACTTCGAGCCCCTCCCCAACCTCTATCTCCCCACCACCCTCCCGAACCTCTCCCCTACCCCATCCCAACTCAGCCTCTCCCAACCTCCCCCTCCCTCCTCACCACTTCCCTCCCTCCACTCTCTCCTCCCTCATCCTGCCCAGTCCCTCCCCACCCCCACACCAGCCCAGCCCCCACTCTGCCCGCACCTCCAGTGAAGCTGTACCAGTCTGCCCCGTTGATGATGCTGCCCCTCTTCAGGAAGTTGCCACCACACCTGTTCTCCGACCTGTCCATCATCATGGGGTGCACATCAGCATAGGCCCTGGCCAGCAACTTGAACATCTGGAAGGGAGACCAAGGGAAAGGTTTCTCATGAGGCCAAGGCCAGAAGGTGGGGCGCCCTGCAAGACACCCTCAGCGCTGGGGCCAGTAGGCTGAGGAGGGGTCTGCAGTACAGATAGGAAGGGGGAGTGGTGTCCTCATAGATGGCATAGCACGTGCAAAGGCCCAGAGCCACAAGAGCCAGAGCTCAGGGCACCTGTGGTAGGAACCTGGCACATTGTGGAGCCCCTGCCCACCTGGCTGAGGAGAGTGGGCTTTCTCCCAGGAAGGGGGTGCACTGAAGGAACGCAGGCAGGACTCCCCGAGGTCAGCTTTGCAACTTCCCAGGCCCTTCCTGCAGAGGGCAGGCCTTGGGATAGGCAGGAGACTGGGGCAGGCCTCCTTTTCACTGATGTCACTGCTGACTCCTCTATGATAACCATCACCCCATGTTCCCTGGAGCACAACCTGTGCCTGCGGGAGCCCCCACCTGTCACCACACGTGTGCAGCGTCCACTGTGGCGGGTGGAGGGGCGCATCTGAGTGCATCCACAGCCCCTGCCCCCAGCACAGCCCTCGCCCCATGCTGCCCCCACACCAGGCAGGGGCAGAGGTCCCCCCATGCCTGTGTCCCAGCGCAGGACATGGGGTCTGCTCAGGGTGGCAGCTCCCAAGCTGGGGTCATGTGGATAACGGGGCCTAGCAGACTATGCCTGCCAGAGCCCCGCGGCCCTGGGAGAAGTCTGTCCTGGCCGGAGATCCCTCTGCAGAAAGGGGAAGGCCGGGCAAGAAAGGTGGGGTCAGGCCCGAGCAAGGGTCTCTCCGGTGGGGTCCCAGGGACATACAAGCCACAGGCCCTGCTGGGAACAGGCCCAACCCGGGGGCCAGGTGCAGGATAAGGACGCCAGGAGGACAGCCGGATGTAAATGAGCGAGGGGGCACGGGGGTGGGGGGGCTTCCTCTACAGGAGCTCAGGCCAAAGGCCACGGGGAGGACTGGCCTGCCCAGCTCTGCTGCCTGGGACCCCGCAGACGCTCTCACTCCCTCTAGCTGGCGGTGGGCTGGGCTGGGGAGGGTTTAAGGGGGAGGACAGAGATTGAACCAAGCTTGGGAGAAAGATTTTGGCAGAAGGGACAGGTATAGGGAGACAGATGGCCTGAATACCACCAAGAGGTGCTGGCTCTCATCCACAGGGCACCACGAGAGTTTGGGGGAGGAGACGTGGGACACCCTGGCCAGCCCCTCCTCCCATGCCCCTGCCCCGCAGACCCTCTCCTGGGACCCTGGTTTCCACAGAGACCACTGCTGGCTGTGAGCCTGAGCGTGATCGATCCGTGATTGATGGCTGGTGGGGAGGACTCTGGGTTTTCTGACTCTGGTGGGATTCGTTGGGGCGAACTTCCCACCTACCCCCCCACCCCCTGGGACAGCTTCACGCATCTGGGCCTTGCACGGAGGGCTACTGCTGCTGAGGGGACACGGGCCTTGTCCCTCTGCCGGCCCTGCCCTTTGACAGCATAGGGGTCAGGGGCAGGCTCACAGGGGACACCACCCAGCCTGGGGCACGTGCTGGGCTCTGAGCAAGGACCGTGCTAGCTGCAGGGGCATGTGGTGGGGAGGGAGGGAAGGGATGAAGCAGTGCAAGGAGGAAGGGGCACAGGAACAGGCAGCCCGGGGGACCCAGGAGCTGCCTTCCCCACTGTCCTGGAGGCAGGGCCCTCTGCCTGCTGTCCCTATTCCACCTCCTGGTCCCTGCTGGGTGCCTGTGGGAAATCACCTTCTCCTCCAGGGCAGCCCTCCTGAAGGCCAGGGCTGGGCTGGGGCTTCACCCTGCACACCCGTGTGTGCACACAGACACATACCCCCTCCCGTCCCTGGCCTCCGGACAACCCTCCATCCAGGTCCAGCCCGCTTCTGGCTCTGCCTCCTGACCTGGACGAGGACCCTCCGTGCGAGGGCCGGTCCTGCTTGACACAGACCAGCAGCACGGGGTGCGGGGAGCAGGGGGAGGCTGAGCTGACCTGCGTGGCTGAGGGAGGGGAATGGGCACTTGTCCCCACAGCCCCCACTCCCCGCCCTGCCCCGAAGCAGAGGGCAGGCCTGGCTCCCCATCACTCCTGGGACACAGGGAGGCCTGCTGGGTGACTGAGCAGAGAGCAAGGACCTTTCCAAGCCAAAATGGAAAGTGATCAACTCCCACCTCCTAGAAGACCAGCCTGCATGAGCTCCAGGATCAGGCCTGGGGAGGAGCCCGGTCAGGGTGGGGTGTGGGGGGGACCACAGGCAGCCAGTCCCTAAGGGAAGAATGGGGTGGAGAAGGATCTGGCCATGATCACATCCCCTGCCCTGCTGGTCTGACCAGTGAGGGAAACTGAGGCCTGAAGAGGGGAAAGTCCTCTTCAGACCCAAGGGAACTCCAGGGTCAGAATTTCTTCTCTGATCCTGTGACAGCCGGGTTCCCATGGAGCCAGTCTGGCCCTGGGGACCCTCAGCAAACCTGCAAGGCCTGGAGAAGCCCAGAGGCGCCAAGGTCAGGCGGGTACCATGCATGCTGCAGCACTGCCCTCTGCCGGCCTCGCCTGGAACCCCACCCTCTCCCTGCACTGGCAGGGAGGGCACTGGGCTAAGGTTCTCACCCCGGGGGCTACCAGCTGGGGACACAGATGGAAGGTGGGGGGTGGCCCGAGGAAGGACGAGCTGCTCCCAGATGTCTGGAAGGCTTCCTGGAGGAAGAACCTTTAGAGCTGGGCCTGGAAGGCTCCTACTGCTCCTGTGACTGCGTGGGTCTCACTGAGCTCAGAAAAGGGACAAGGCCAGGCCAGCGCCTAGGCCGCCTGGGCCCCGCTCCCCCTGTAGCCTCCCCTGCACACACAGCAGGCTCGCCCCCTCTCACCTTCTCATCGGGCGTGGGAGAAAACATCTTTTCTTCCTGGGGGTGCTTGGAGAAGTCAAAGGGGTAGGACACCACCAGGTCGCCCCCGTGGAGGCTGGCTGAGAGCACAAACGGGGTGGTCCGCATCCACTTCATTATCGCCTTGGTCTCGGGTGCCACCTGCCCAGGACGGGCAAGGCCTTGGTCAGGACCAGACACCCCCGGCTGGTTACCTCCAGCCATCTCTGGGCCCACCCTCCCTGCCCGCCCTGCCGGCCCTGCCACAAGGCCCTGGTTCGGCCCCCACCCAGCCCTCAAGAATCCTTTCAGATGCCACCAGCCTCTCCCACTGGCCCACACCCTTGCCTGAGACTCATTTCCCTATCACCCCGGGCCGTCACTTCCTCCGGGCAGTCAGCCCAGGGAGCTGTCTCTGAGTACCCGCCAGGCCCAGGGCGTTTTCCATAACGTCTTCTCTGAACCCCAACAACCCCATGTCCCAGGCAGGAAGCAGAGACTCAGAGGCTCAGAATCCCCTGCCCTGGGGAGACTGGGCCTGCGGTCCCGGAATAACCAGAGACCCCTCGAACGCAGGACGGTGCGCGGGGGACGGGCTCGGGGATGGCTCCTACCTTACCCCACCAGTAGTGCTGCGGGATGGGGATGTGGTCACTGCGCACGCTGCGGGACTCAGCCAGGCGGTAGTACTCAGACGTCAGGTCAGGGAAGTTGCGGTTCAGATCCAAGTTCTGCGCGTTCTGCCTCCCGCTCGTCCACCCATTGTAGCCGGCTCCCTGGAAGCACAGGCCACCCCCACCTGGGGGTCAGCACACCCCACCCCAAACGTTTCTGTAGGGAGGCCACGGGGCCAGGCTGGGTAGGAGGCCAGGGCTACCTTGTGTCATGAACTTGGGAGCACATCCAGCCAAGCTGTCCTTTACCTCCTCTGCCATCCATCCAGCTCCTCCCATCCAGCCTCCTGACTGAGCCTCCAGCCTCGGGGCTTTGTCCTGGCCGTTCCAGGCCTGAATCCTCCCAGTAGTTATGTATACGGCTTGCTCCCCACCCCTCCTGGGGCTCTGCTCCAAGTCACATGGGCAAGCTTCCAGGCCTCCAGCTACTGTGAGATTTCCCCTGCCCCACCTTTCCATCAGATCTCTCTCTCTAGAGCACATCCTCTGATTCCCACACCTCAGAGTAATGGGTGTCTGCCCCCAATCCCAAGTAGGATTGTGCCGATGCTGATGCCTGCTGAATGCCTGTCACCCAGAACGGCGGGTGCACACAGACCTCTGACCACTGCTAGCGAAGGAGCAGATGGGAGGGTGTCTAAGGCAGTAGCCCATGGGATCTGGCATAGAGGGCACTCACCTCAGCAGCCGCCACCTCGTAACCGTCAGGGTTCATGGAGGGCAGCAGGTGAATGCGCGTGGTGTTGAGCAGGCGCTGGATGCGGGCACTGCCCAACAGGTACTCGGTGCACAGGTACTGGGCCAGGTAGATGAGCATCTCCCGCCCTGCCACCTCATTTCCATGGATGTTGCCAATGAGCTTCACCTCGGGCTCCACTTGGGGGAGATACGGGGACCTGAGCGGTCGTCTCAAACCCTAGGGTCCCCGGAGACTTGAGGGCCCACATGGCAAGGCTGGCTGGATGCTTTGGGACCTAGTCATTCTTCTTTTGACCCCAGCATCTCGGTGACTCATGAGGTCTCATCAAAGTCATGACTTGCTAAGTTCATTCCTTAAGTTTAGCCACAATTATTAGCAAAACACATCAAGGGTATTAATAACAATATAAGTTATCATTGCTCAGTGTGAATTTTATTCATGGCCACTTTCTATATTTGTGTAGTAAACTAAGGTGTACAATGGTGCTTAGATGGGAAGACAGGCCTCAAATGGAAGGGAGGAAGGAAGGAAGGAATCTAGGAAGGAAGGATAGATGGAAGGATGGATTAATAGGTGAAAGGATGGAAGGATGGATAGAGGGTTGGATAGGCGGATAGGTAGATGAATGGTTACATATTTCAATAGAAGAGTGGAAGGATGGATGGATGGATGGATGTTTGGATATTTGAACAGAAGGATGGATGGGTGAGAGATGGAAGGATGGATAGTGGGATAGAAAGATGGGTGGAAGGATGGGTAGAAAGATGGAAGGATGGATGGGTAGATGGATATTTGGGTATTTGGATAGAAGGACGGATGGTTGAAAAAGTGGAAAGATGGATGGAAGGATAGAAGGATGAATGAAAAGGTGGATAGAAAAATGAAATGATGGAAGGATGGATAGAAGGACAGATAGATGGATAGGTAGATGGATGTTTGGATATTTGGATAGAAGGATGGACAGAAAGATGGAAGGATGATTGGATGGATGGATGGATATTTAGATATTTGGATAGAAGGATGAATGGAGGAATAGAAGATGGATGGATGGATGGATGGATGGATGGATAGATGTTTGGATATCTGGATAGAAGGATGGATGGGTGAAAAGTTGGAAGGACGGATGGAGGGATAGAAAGATAGATGGATGGAAGGACATATAGAAAGATGGATGGGTGATGTATGGATAGGTAGATGGATGTTTGGTTATCTAGATGGAAGGATGGCTCAATGGATGGATGGATGAGTGGAATGTGGAAGAAAATAAGAGTAGACCAGGGGTCTGGCAGCCTTACTACTGTGTGACCTCATGCAAGTCAATTTTCTTCTCTGAGTCTCACATAGCTCATCTGGAAAATGGCATCTCTGTCCCTGGCTGTGCACAGCCCAAGGACCTGTAGCCATGGGAGCAAACACTCGTGTCCCTCCTGCCTTCTGAGGGTACAAATGACCCTGAGGCTTCCCACAATGGTCATTTCCTTTGACCTTCTCACAGGGGACATCCCTCACCACAGTCCAAAGCTGCACACCAGTCTGAGATGGGAGGAATCCTATCTTCATCCCAGAGCGTCCACGAGCTGGAGGGGCAGGAGGCAGGGTGGGACAAGGAGGCTGGGGTGGGGCCAGGTGACCTCTGTCATGAGCTTTGGGCTCATAACAGCCATGTTGCCCAGACTATGAGGATGAAAATCAGGCCGAGTGTAGCGAACCCAGCAAAGGTGCCAGAGACACTTAACCTCAGATGGCATATTTTTTCCAATTAAAAAACCAAGGGTCCAAAGGGAACTACTTCTGGATTGACCCCTGTGCCTCCTACGGTCATGGGGATAGACCAGCTGAGGACGGGGCCAAGGAAGGGCTCCTGGCAGAGGCCAGAACTGGGCCCCTGTGCCCCAATGCCCTCAGTGCCATGGAGGGGTTCACAGTGGTCTTCAGCTCACTACCTGAGACACAGGCCTCCCAGCCAGGGGCTGAGACTTTACTAGAACTGCTTGGATTCTCGAGCCAGCCCCCTGAGCCCCAGCCCCTGCTCTGAGATCCAGCTTCCTGGCGAGCTCTGTTCAGCACCCCCACAATGGAGGGCAGTGAACAGGGAGCTGCAGTGGGGTCTGACCTCCTGCTTTGTTGGCACCAAGCCGATAAAATCTAGCATTTTCCACGTCGCTCTGCCCCATCTCAAAACAAGACCACTGAGCCTGATGAGTTGAAATGGACTTGGTTTTTGAAAAGGACGACGTGCTTCCTTCAGATCATTCTGGGAGATTACGTTCACCAAGCTGCTCCAAGGAGCCAATGTGGAGTGGCCAGGACCAAGCGTGCACATACTTGCCTGGGTCCGAGCGTGCCAGGGAGAGGTTGCGAAAAGGACAGAATGCACAGAGCACAGTTACATTTCCCCAGAGACAGACAAGGGTCCACATGCCCACAGCCACCAGGAACCCCCTCGCTTCTCTTCCCCTGACTTGTGGGGGTGACGCTCCCCCAGATGGAGCCCCCAGCTCCCATCTCCCCATTGTGGGATGTGGCCATGTACCCCAGGGCAGCAAGCAGATCACAGACCCTGCTTGCTCCCTGTCCCCCACCCCTGCCATGCGCTTGACCTGGGCTTGCACGCCCCAGAGCCCTTTCTTGGGAGCTGGCCTGCACGCAGACATCTTCCCTGGGCCTCCGCCAGCAGCAGTGACTTACTCAGCTCATGCTGGCCGGGCTGGGCTGAGAACTCGATGACCAGCAGCTCCTTGCCGTTGAAGCTCCGGCCAATGCTGTAGGTCTTGGCGATGTGGGCGCAGCGGGCCGCCGTCCGCCGCAGCACGCGTACCATCTGTGCGTAGGAGTGGTGTGTGAAGTGGATGAAGGTCGGTGGGAGGCCCGAGGGCAGGGCCTCCTCTGCGTCCAGGCCTTCTGGAGAAGAACTGGGGTGTTGGGGGGGAGCCGCCAGCTGCCCTCGGTTTCCCTCACCACCCAGTGTGGCTGTCCCTCCCCCGCCCGGCTCCCCCACAACCCCTGGGACCCTGGCCACCCCCGACGCCCTCGCACCCCCTCCCCTGCCACACTCAGAAGCTTGGGGGTCAACCTGTTTCTGTCTTCCGTTAAAATCCCCTTTATGCTGCCTACTATCTACAGCTGTAAGGACACCTGAAGATTCCATGGTGTGGAGTACGAACATGGTGCGGCTGCGGAAAGCGTATGAAATACGAGTCAGGAGACGATAAAGGCGAAGACACAGCCACAGAAACCACGACCCTGGGGAGACCACAGTCTGGCGGATGGCCCCCTGACTCCAGAGGCTTTGTTTTCCACAGACACCTAGCTCTAAACCTGGTGCCAGTGGAGGTTCCTAGTCGGCTCTGTCTACGCTGCTTCCTGGTGGAGGCGGCCTCAGTGCCTTGTCAGTCCAGCACCCTCAGCTCAGAAGGGCTCCCTAGAGTCCACCAACCATGACCATGATGACAGCAAGGGTCATCACTGATTACTAACCTGGCAGTGAGGGTGCTGGTGCAGGGCAGGGTGGGGAGGGGAGGGAGGCAGGGAGAGTGGAGGGAGAGGCAGGGCAAGGGAGGGGAGGGAGAGTGGAGGGAGGCGGAGCAGGAGGGAGGGGAGAGAGTGGGAGGTGGGGAAGGAGAAGGGAAGGGGAGTGAAAGGGGAGGGAAAGGAGGGGAGAGAGGAGAGAGGGGAAGGAGGAGGGAGGTGGAGGCAGGCAACAAGGAGGGGAGAGAAGGTAGGGAAAGAGAAGGGAGATGAGGGAAAGGGAGGGGAGGGGAGAGGAGAGAGGGAAGCTTTAACCTGTACTCTAAAAGGTCTCCTTCGGAAGAGCCCAGGTCTTCCCAGCCTGGCCCCATCCCTCTGACTAAGGCCCAGGCGCCCACCCCTCTCCCTGTCTCTGGACTGAAGATGTGGCTCCTGCAGGCTGGTTAAGGGTTAATCCTTTGCCCCAAGCCTCTCACTGGCCCTGTGGTTTTCTTTCTGCTCAAAAGGGTTTCGAGGGAGGAAGAAAGCAGACAGAACCAGCAATTTGGTGGCAGAATTGCCCAAAATAATCTCTCTTGGGCCACCTCCATGGGCTTCCCAGGGCAGTCAGGCTCGGCCCCATGGGGACGTCTGGTTCCCTTCCTCTGCACCCCTGCCCTCTCCCGGTGCAACCACAACCAAGTCTCAGCCTCTGCGCATGCACACAGCTCCTAGCAGCCACCGGCAGGCACGGCCCATGCCCTCCCCCCCACCCCCCGCACCTGCACACACGCCTGTGCGTGGTGGAGTTCCTCTGCCCAGAGCCTGCTCCGGGGTCACCCCTGCGCCCCCCACACAGCCAGTGAACCAGGGGTCCAGCACAGATGGGTCCCAGACGTACATCCCCGTCCTCCCCTGCCATCATCAGCGTCCCAGCACCCAGCATGGAGCCATGCACACAGCAGGCACTCAGTGAATGCACAGACGGACCAGCGGTCTGACTCCACCAGGTGGACACTGATGCCCCTGCTGCCATGAGCATTCCCAGGCCTCCACTTTGTCCTCTGTGAAGTTGGGGTAAGAACCCACATTCGGGGGTCACACCCAGCACCAGAGCTCGTGAACCCAGCCCTTAGCATGGTGACGTGAGGGCGGGCCATGATGGAGACCACGAAGTCCTGCCCTGTCCAGGGCAGCCCACACCAGCCACACCTGACCCCATCCACTCCAGCTTCCATTCTTTCAAGTTAAATAAAACCAAAAATGAGGTCCTGGGCAGCCCGGGACCCGTTCCAAGCACCCAGCAGCCACAAGTGACAGGTGGTTGCTGACTGGGATGGCTCAGGAGAAAGTATTTCCATGGCCATGGGAAGTTCTCCGAGCCAGGCCTGCTCGGGATTGTGCTGTATCCCCAGAGGGCTGGCACTCAGGACACCTGTCCTTCCCACCTGCCCTGGAATGCCCTGCCCCCCAGAACCTCCTTGCGTGCCTGCTGAGATGAGTGGCTCACCACTGCCCAGGGCTGCCCATTCTCCCTCCCGAGACACCCAAGTCTGGCTCTCAGGGCCTCTCCCACAGCTTCCTTGAGCCCACTCTGGGGAGGCCAGCTCCCTGCCAGTACCTTCTGTGCCACCTCTCTGTGGCTGGCCGCAGGCAATCCTGGCAGGCCTCCTGGGGGAAGCACCCTCCCCCCAGACCTCAGGGGCCCACGTACCTCGAAGCTTCTCCAGGGGGTCGTAGCAGCCCTCCTCCACGCTTACAAAGTAGCGGCCGCAGTCCAGGAAGTAGGGCCAGGCCATGTCGATGGCGTCGAAGGCTGGCTGGCAGGCCTCCCGCAGCCCTTCACACACGTGCCGGCAGGGCCTGCGCACCCGGCCACCCTCGCAGCGGGGGGCCAGCACGGCACAGCCCAGCAGCCGCAGGTCCGGGTTGCACTGGCCCTCTAGGAGGTGGTGCAGGACGCTCAGCAGGATGTACTCGGAGCTGGCCTCCACCGCCTCCGGGGATCGGTGCTCCAGCAGCGTGGGGAAGGCCGTCTGGTTGTAGGCCACGTCGCTGCAGGTCCTGAGTGGCATGTCCACGCACGTGGCTGGGGGCAGTGGAGTCATTGCGTCACTCCCTGCCTCCGGGACCCACATGGGCATCCGTCAGGCACAGGCATCCAGGGCCCGCCCTGCCCCAACAGAGTCCCATGGGGCTGGAGCCTACAGGGACGGGGCCACCCCCAGGGCTCCCGGGGAGGAAGCCACAGCCTGACGGGGACCCAACAAGGCTCCTGAGATGAAGCAGGCTCCGCTGCTCCCTGGTGGGTGAGCCGGGGCCAGCTCCTCTAGGTCTCAGCGGCCACAGCTGCAAGATGGGTACAGGAAAGCCAGCCTCGCTGTCGCTGCATTAGGGATGTAGAAGAAGCCAGCAGACTCTTGGTTGGGCAGAAACAGGTGCAGACCCTCCCAAACTCACAGCCCTGAGGCAAACCAGTCCCCAAAGGTGCACCCGGCTTGGACTGCCTTCTGTCTCCAGGAAAGTGGCAGATCACGGAGTGGTTAGCTGGGCTCAGGGTGTTGAGAACAGGGCTGGTTCACAGGATGCCCACGCTCAGCCTGGCCTGATCCAGCTCTGCATCTCACAGGTGGGTGTCCCGGGTACAGGGACTTCACTGTCCCCGGGCATTTTCAGCCCCGTGTGGCCGAGGGCGCTTGCCGGCCCCACTGGCCTGCCCAGCACGGAGCTGAAGGGCATGGTCATCCCCAAGCTGCCCTTTCCAGTGCCCTCAGGGGCACCTCCCACATGTGGCAGCTCACGGCACATGTGACAAGAAGTTGCCACTTCTCAAAGTTTAAAGGGATGGGGTGATTTCTCTGCTCAAGACATTTTATATGTGTCATTGACTTTTGCATTGAGAGAATATTCCCTGCCTTTCAAAGAAGTCTGGTCCCTCCACTTAGAACCCATCGGATGCCCAAATCTGGCAGGAGGGGACTTGAGGAGATGCATCTGCTTTTGAGCTCATCAGAGCTGTCAGAGCCCACCTGATCTTCAAGCCCACCCCCTGAGGTCAGCTTTCCTTTTCTCCTGTTACAGAGCAGAGGGCCAGGGGCCAGAGAGGGAAAGGGGCTTGCCTGGCAGGGGCCCGCACAGACCCAAGACCCAGGGAGCTCCCAGGAAAAAGAGCAGACATGCCATGAACCTATGGCCACATCATGCCCCAACCAGCCATGGGGCGAGGGGACCAGGGAAGCTTGGAAGGAGCATTTCTGGGGAGCCGGGGGCAGAGCCAGGGTGGGAAGCCCAGGCTGCAGAGAGAGAGGGTCCCTCCTCTTTTGTCTCCTTTCCAGCTGATTAAGAAGGGGTTTGGATTTGAGTACTGGGCCTTGTTACCAGTCAGCCCTTTGGGACCTAGGGGTTCGGGTCTCTAAAGGGCTCAACAGCATGGAGGGGCTGCCAAAGCGAACAAGAGAGAAGTCTGTGCATCATACCACTGTCTGCAGCCCATGGCCCGTGACAGTCACCTGGGAAGAGAAATGACAGTGCTGTTAGGGGCATGGACCCGGGTCATCCCCTCGTCCCAAGAATGCACACTACCCTGGGCGGGCCCCCCACCAGCCCTACCTCGTAGGGCTGCACCTCAACCCTCCGGGTTTGATGGAGCCCTGCTCCCTACTCTGCAGGTGGGGAGCCTGGCTCCCGGGAGGTGTGGTGACTTGCCTAAGGAAAGATACACAGAGCGCGGTGTGGGTGGCACCCCCCTCCGGCCTAACCCTAACCCGAGGTGTAAACACCCCTGTGGGGGCCCTTCCAAGCTTCTAGCAGTTGAACAACTAGTTCTGGCAAAATTCCTGAATATTTAACCAGCTTTTCCTGGAGCCTATACCACACCTGGCTCCACCCCCACCAGTAACTCTGACCCCATGTTACTCAAAACCCCCCAAGAGTCGATGGACACCAGCTCCCCGCCCCCTTCCAGAACACTCTGCAAGAGTTGTATTCCACGGTCTCCTGAACTAGGGAGAGGAGGACCAGCACGGACAGTGCTCCTTGCAACCATGGGCTCCCACGGCCCGCCTTGAGGCCCACACAGGTGGGCCCAACAGAGAACGATGGGAAGGCAAGTAACACCAGGCTGACTCAGCGCCACCCGCCGAGTGCCCTCTCAGAAGGTCCGGAGGGCTCTTGGAGCTCCAAGAGTGGGGAGCAGATCAGGACAGATGGAAATCAGCATGAGAGGGCCTCAGCCTGGCAGGAGTCCGGGAAGGACAGGGCAGGCTGAATGGCAGAAGGAGTGGGAAACAGGGGGAATGGGGTGCAGGGGGGAGCCCAGAAGAAGGCTGAAGAGAGGGAAAAGCCTGTGTTCTAATCCTGTCCCCTCACACAAAACCCAGCCCTGATCCGTGAGCCTGGGAAGGGTGGAAGCCCCGTCTGGCGACGTGCCATGAAATCTGGGTGCTGCGAGAACTTTCCTGAGAGGACAAACACGAGCCCCAGAGTGGAAGCAGCTGGAGGGTGGGCTCAGGTGCTGTGGGCCCGGCCAGGGAGCTTCCCCCCTGCAGAACCCTCTGCACACGGTGTGCCCTCCATAGACGAGGCAACCACAGCCCCTGATCCTGCAGCAGACCAGCTCCCAGCGTCCTCCTGGGATGGGGACAAGGCACCCCCTCGCTGCCTGGATTCCACTCTCCAAACTGGCAACTGAGAGAGATCTAGGCAATCGCTTGGCTGGGTGCCGAGGCTCAGCGGGATCGGCCTGCTGCCCGGGGACCCGCTCTGCCTCCCCATCTGAACAACACGGCAAGAGCCTCTGTTTCCTCATTGCATGCGGGCTTTACTCTGTGCACGTGGGAACAACATGAAGGTCCTACCGGACGACCCCCGGTCAGTGCCCAGCACAGCTCCGTTACTGTTACTGTTTTCTAACACCCCTGAGACCACAAGCCAAGGGTTCCAGGCTGTCCTATGTGGCTAAAAGCAATAGGCAAGAGGGTAATTATCTTAAAATAATTTTCCTGAATAATTTTCCTAAGTTTTGCAGACTCTAATGCCAACAGAGGGCTGTTGTGTGCCCACCCACGTCCACCTTGGATCCCTGGTGATGCGTGTTGGGATAAGCCCAGCGGCAGAGGGCGAGCTCGAGGGACCCCAAGCAGCAAAAGCCACCTGCTCCCCTAAGCATACAGGGGAGGGCATTCCTGGGCATGCTGCCCGACACTCCGAAGTCTCTATGGTTTAATGTGTTCACCGACTCGCGCCCACCATCCTCTGCAGCATGAGAAGAGTGTCGGGCTGAACCAATACTTGAGGGGAAAAAGGGAATCCCAGGAAACCAACCCAGGAGCCTGCTTGGAACAGCGTGCTCGTCTCTGCAGCTAAAGGCACCGAGTTAATGACAGGACAATGGGTCAAAGCATCATATCCGTGCAGGGTCCTGTGCACGGGTGTCTGTGTCCGATGCTGACTGCTCAACCCCAGGGATAGATGTCATGACTCAGAGGGTCCGCTCTGGGGCCCTAAACCTCCCAGACAGATGGCTGGGCTGGGGACCTCCAGCTCCTCTGCCCATGCCTGCATCCATGTGCCCAGAGTGTAACAGAGTCCCCAAGCTGGTAGAGAGACAGTGACCATCCCATATCACTAGAAGCTGGCAACCTGAAATCACAACCAGCTGGGTCCTTCCATGGGATCTGAAGGAGGGTCCTCCCTGCCTCTCCCAGCTTCTGGGACCCCGACAACCCTGGGCTTGTGGCTGCACACCCATCATCACGTGTCCTTCCTGGTGGGTCTGTGTCCCAATCTGTTCCTCTCCTGAGGACACCCGTCATGGGATTTAAGGCCCACTCTGAGCCGGTGTTGACATCCTCGTGCTCCCACTTTACCTGCAAAGCCCCACTTCCCAGTAAAGTCACAGCCACAGTATAAGGACTCCATCATCTCTTGGTAGGGGGACACAATTCCACCCCGACAAGAAACCAGCACCAGTGCACGTGCCTTTGGGGAGGCCAGGGCTGGGGTAGGGTCGAGGGGGGCATTGCTGCTATGGCCACAGGGGGCTGCATGCTCCACTGAGCACTCCTGGCGGCCAATCCCTGCCGACACCTGCTGGATGGATGATGTCCTCGCCAAACATCAGACTTAGTACTAAAAAAAGAACGTAAAATATCTCATTCATAGTTTTTATACGGCCCCTGGGCGAGTGGGCACCGAAACAAGAGACTGGCTTACGTAAAATTGGTTATTCAGGTGAATTTCCCCTGTGCTTCATTCCCTCTCCAGTGTGACCACTGGAAAATGTAAAAGTACCACGGGGCTGGCATCCTTGGGTTTAGAGGCTTAAAGGCTTAAAGGCTGGGGCTCCTTGATAGTCCGCACACGCCCGTTCCACCAGGTGACCACAAGGTGTCAGCATGTCTTCAATGAGGGGCCCAGCTGACCTGGGCTGGCCGGCTTCCTCCCGCCCTCCCTCTTCAGCCCAGGTTAGGTTGTTGGTCCCCGTCCAAGGGGACCAACATCTCTCCGAACAGATGAGAAACCTGAATGAGGCCAGAGAGGGTGGCCCATCTGTGCAAGGCTACATCGCAGAGAAGAGAGCCCAGGATTTGAACCCAGACCCGCCTGGGCCCTTGGAGCATGAACCTTGCCTCGGCCCACAGGCTTGAGGTGGAGACCTCAAGTCAGACAAGGGACAAGGGAGGAGGGGAGGGTCCAGGCTTGCCCTGAGGCTCTAGGACAGGTACAAAAGGGACAGGGATAGAGGTCTCAGACAGAGCAGCCTGGACACCAACTTTCCAGTCCCCGTCCACGCCAGCCTGCCGTCTGGAAAAGCCATTCGGCTTCTGTGGACCGCACCTGGTCCTCTGTCCCGAGGGAAGACTGGACTGGAGCAAGGATTTCTCCTGGAAACTCCCCAATGCCACCTTGGGGCCTCAGCCGGAGCTCCCCACACCCTTGCCTCAAGGTGAGGAAGGAGTGGTCTGTGCCAGCCTCCAGAGGAGAGGGCTGCCTTTCTCCCTCGGAAAAGGACAGGCTGGGGGGATTTCCTGGAGGAGGGGACCATGGTCCCTGAAAAGCCTGATTTTAGACATTAGACATTTCCTGCAGGGGAAGGTCCATCCATGACCCAGTGAGAGTTCAGTCCACATCCCGCCTGTGCACCTGTGCACACGTGGGCACACACGTATGCACACGCATGCACACGCACACATGCACACGCACACACTCTGCCTGGGCCTTTCTGCAGCAATAGGGAGGAGGCAAGGGGTGAGGGCAAGGGCTGGAGGGAGTGGTGGTGAAAACCCAGATGGAGAGGGAAGAAAAAGGAAAGACTGGCATCAGTGCATTTGAGAGGGGTGTTTTCTCCTGGCACATGCACTTGGCTGTGCCACCATGTTCTCGGGTATCCCCAAACCCTGGCCTTTGAGAGATGTCCAGACCCCTGTGCCCAAAGGGACCCCCACCTCCGGGGACAGAGATGTCTGCTGCTGATAAGGACCCTGAGCACAGGGGACTAGATGCACCGACAACTCTGAACATGAGGGGAACCTGAAGTCTGCTCCAGGAGGGGCCAGAGCCCAGGACTCCAGGTCCCCTGCCTCCACCCCACACTCTCAAGTGAGATCACACACACAGACACACCCCCTAGCCCTTTCCCAGAGCTCTCCAGGCACACCCACTCCCTCCCCCAGGACCACGCCCCCTCCCAGGGGACTGATCCCCTTCCCAGGCCCTCCAAGCCCATTTCCAGAAATAGTGTTGTCCACATCACTGGCCCAAGGTGGCAGGGAGGGGTTAAGAGTTTGCTGCCGCCCATAGCCTGCCCCATTCCTGGAAGGAACAGGACCTTGGATGGCCTGTGCTCTGCAAAGTGCTGGCACCTGCTCCCTTGGACCCCACGGCAGGACACCCCACACGCTGTGTCCTGTCCCGAGGAGGACTCCCCTGGACAGGGCACTGAGCCCCTCTGCTGTCCCAGCTGCCTGCTGCACTATGCCCTGGGGTTCCAGCCTCCCTGTACCCCGAGAGCCTGGTGCCCCTTCCCAGCCCACCAGGAGGTCCAAGGTCACGGGCGTGCTCGGGATGTGTTCAGGCCAGGGATCTCCGGCCACAGGAGAAAGTTCTCGGCGCGGGGTGGGAAAGTTACCGGTGGGCCCCCGGGCGAGCCGGCACCCGGGCCTGGCGGCGGTGGCCAGCGCGGCGAGGAGCAGCAGCAGCAGCGGCGGCGGCGGGGGCGGCATGGTGGGCGGCGGGCGTGCGGCGGCGCAGTGATGTGGCACTCAGGCCGCGGGGCGAAGGCCGCTGGGCTCCCGCCCCCCAGGAGCGCAAGCGGAGTCGGATTACAGCGCGGCCGGCCCACACTCTGCGCCGAGGGATGCCGGCGGGAGGGAGCAAGCGGAGCAGCCCGCTTCCGGCCCAGGGCCCGCCCCCAAGGCCGGCACCCCCACGGGGCTTGGGGCTTGTCTCCCTTGGCCCACCTGAGGCCCCGGGGGAGCTGACCTCTAAGACCCCCGCGGATCCTGCGGAGAAAACCCTCTTTCCGGACTGGGCGGGTCTGGGGGCCAGGTGCTGACCCAGCTGGCTGTGCACCTGGCCAAGTCACTCCTCTGTCCCATGAGTGGAGGCAGGTGTGACCAGCACCCGCACCCACAGTGCCAGGCCTTGGGGGTTCCAGAAGAGCCTGTGGGGGATGATTAGGGACAGGAAGGGCAGGCGGCTTCTGGATGTCCTTGGGCAGCTCCTCTCTTCCCAGGGGAGTCTCTGTGCCCTGGGGAGAAAGCCCCTCCTGGTCGCTCCAGCAAAGCCCGGGGCAGGGAGCCTGGCACCAGGGTCCTCAGTGAAATGTGGCCGGCCTCACTTGGCTCATCAGAGGGGGCAACAGACCAACCCAGGTGTGGCATAAATTCTCATAGGGGTGGCCCCCCCTCCCTTCTAGATGAGGGGGCAAAGGCAGTTGGGGGTGCTGAGATGGTCCAGTGCAGACAGCCTGCCTGCGTGACCCCACAGTCTGGGTGTGTGGGAGGACTCCTTCCCACTATCCCCAGCCTATACTTGCATCATCCACAGCCATCCTGGTGGGAAATCGAGGGGCCTGGGAGGAGGGAAGCCCAGTAGAGCGGCCCCAGAGCCCCCAGCTCACCCTCTGTCTGCCCAGAGCCTCTCTGTCTTCCCGGGACCAGGGCTGCTTTGGGATTCAGCCAATGCCTTTGGAAGCACCGGTCTGTGGAGCTCAGCAGGTGCTGACTCTGCTGTCCAGATGTGCACACATCTGCCTGCCAGCCACTTGTCACAGTGCACAGCTGTAGTCCAGCCCCTGGTGTGCTCGCACCCTGGGCCCTGGGAACACTGCCCACTAGACACCTGGGTCCACATCCCAGCAGGGTTCCCTGGGCCTGTCCCTCCCCTGCTAGGCCATCCACCCAGACAATCGTTAGCATCCATGTGCATTTATGGGACTCCTTTACCAACTGTCCTGGGCGGCGGGGAGGCCTAACCCTATAGCCAGATACCACTCAGCCCCAAGAGTTTGGACAAGCCCCTTAACCTGGAGTCCGGGACTTGACGCTGCCTGCTATGGGGTAAACATTGGACAAGGGCTTCAATCCATCCGTGGTCCCAAGAACAAGCAGCTCACTCCCGCTTATCGACTCGAAGTGCCCTTTTCGGCCTCTGATGTCCCATGCCGCCCTCTGTCCACCCAGACCGCAGCTGGTCCTTCCAGAAGTCTCCAGGTTTGCTGCAGCCCAGGCATGTTCCTTTGACTTTCCTGTCTGGGGTCTCCGCTCCAAGCTGGGAGGGCGAATTCAGACCCCACCCTTCCTGAGTGACAGCTGGTGGGTGCCCATTATCAGGGAGGTTTTTGCTCTCCTCCCCACGTGCCAGTGGGAGGCATGTGAGTCTCCTTGCTGTCCCCTCCCACGGGCAGGTCAGGTTCTCATGGACGCTGAGCCTGCAGCCCATATGTGGCCAGATTTGTGTGGGCATCTCCTATTACAGCCCTCGATGTGGGTTTGTTTTTCTGTCTGAGTGGTATATAAAATAATGATACTGTTTCAAACCAGTGGTTTCTGAGATTTGGGAAAGAGAAAGGGTTATGTTAGCTATTGTTATTTTTAAGGACACAGTGGGTAGAATTCAGTAATCCCTTCTGGGACCTGCCTCTCTCCTCCCCAGTTAAGTTGGAAGGAACTGTCTCTCACCCAGGTCCTCTAGTCCCAGGGAGGATGAGGTCACGCTGCCACCAAGTGGTCTGGCAGGGCAAATCCCAGGCAAGTTAACCCTTTCCCAGGGCCAAGGGCTGTGCAAGTCTTCCCCGGCCCCCAATCCCTGCCCTGCCCAGCTGCCCCTGGGACAACTGGCCAAGAGGTGCAGGGCAGCACATGGCTGGACCCAGGAGGACCAGCAGGTGCAGACACAGCCTGAGCCTGCAAGAGCTCGGATGCTCGGGCGGGCGGCGGAACGCACAGGGTCAGCTTGCAGCACAAGTCGCTGGGGAAGAAGCCTCAGGGTGTCATGGAGAGAACATGGACTCTGCCATCCCGCATAGGTTACTTCCCCAGGTGGCTCAACCCTGAGCCTGTGAGCCTGGAGACCTCCACGGAGAAGATGCTGTTGCCCATCTCGGGGTTCATGATAGGGGGAGTCCCCCTGCAGCCAGGAGATGGTTCCCTTGGCACCCCTCCTTTGGTGCCCAGCTGAAGGGTCCAGGCCCATGGGTGCAGCACCTGGACCCCACCCCTCCCCAAGCTTCCTCTGGGACAGCACTCATCTTCCTGAACTTAGGGGGCTTAACTCCTCCAGAGAGCTCTCCAGAACCTGCTGGGCGCTGGGGACACATTCTCATCACGCAGCCCTCCGCAGGGGGACCTGGAGTTGCAACTCTGCGGGGTGGGGAGTGCTTCCTGCCCTGTAGGGTCTCAGGCCCTCTGGGAATCAGATGGGAGCTAGAGACCCTCCCATCCACCCCCACCCTCGTCCCACAGAAGAGCATGTGCTGTGCTGTTAGCCACTGGCTCATGCCCTGGGAAAGCAGAGAGTTTGCAGGAGGACTGAACCCCCATGGGGTGAGTCTAGTCCCACTCTTCTTGGAAACCCAGCAGGGACCCACTTTCCTGGTAGTTAGACAGCTGGCTTTAGGCTGCTGCAAAGGCAGCACTTTTCCCTTTGCAGAGAAACAAGAGACCTTTGAATAAAATGTCTATTGATTCACTCGGCGCTTGGGACATGACACCATTTTGCAATACATTTGTGCGCACATGGAAAGGATCTTTCAAATATTAAAAAAAAACAACAACACATGCTCAAGGTGAAAGATAACACGGAGAGTGAGAGAATGTTTTAGAATGCCCAGCATGAACACAACTAGTGGCCCTTGCCCGGGAGGCACCTATGCCTGAGTGGTCTTCTGGAAAATTCCCTGGTGGCTTCAGGGAAGGCAGAACAGGAGAGAAGCCTTCATCCCCTTCAATGAATGTTGTCTTGTCCCAGGCATGGCATTTTCTAGAGGACAGGGTACATATAGTCCTCCACATGGATTTAGAGCTTCCTGGCAAGTCTGTGATGGAGGGCTCCAGCCCAGCTGGCTGGTGTGCTTCTCCCCCCAAGAGAGGTTCCCAGGAAGGAGAGAGGGTTCAACCTGCGGGTTCACAGCCTGGCTCTGAGTTACATGCAAGGCAATAGAGACGAATTTCTTCTTAGCAGCACTTGGAGGTGCCCGGGGGACCCCAGGCTCCAGGCCCACGTGCCTCCTGTGAACCAGGTCAGTGAAGCCCAGCCACCCCCTGCCCCCCGCACCTGCAATGGCCAGCCCAAGGCTCAAACATGGCTTTCCTCGAACTGCCTGGGTGTGTTGTTTTTTTTTAACTGCTTCCTGACCACATACTTAGTTATTATTATCCCTAAAAATAATTTGTTTCCTTTGAATTGCACTTTATAATTCTTAAGGACTTAAATATATCCTACTGGCAGGGAGGCATTGAAGAATCGGCCCAAAGCAGCCAAAGGACCCCTCCGGGTGTGGGAAGAGCTTGCCAAGCTGGGTCCAGCAGGCTGTAGACTGTCCCTGCCGTCCCGGTGGGCCCCAAGGAGTCTGTGTGTGTGTCTGCAAGGAAGGGGCTCAGGACCTGGGTTGGGGAGCAGTGCTGTGGGCTCTGCGGCAACCCATGGGCGGGTTCCTCCCAAGCATCCATCCTACCATATGCTGGGCCCCATCCTGCAGCCCAGTCCCGGTTCTGCAGGGGACGGCTGGGGCTGGAAGAGGAGAGCAAACAGCCATGGAGAGGGAATGGTGCCCACTCACCCCTCATACAACACGACCCGACAGAGGACCTACAACACGCTGTGCGCCATTCTAGTTTTGAGCCATGAACTGTAACAGATGCACACGCATGTCCCGGACGCTGTCCTGTGGGCCCATCTAGTGACAGGGACTGGGATGCACCCCCCCCCACCGCCAGCCTGAGGGAAACCCTAGCCTCTCTCGGCTCCCCTGGTGTGGGGCGGAGTGGCTCCCGTGGGAAGCAAGCCCCACTCTCAGCAGCCAGTTGGGATGCCGGCCAGGACCCATGGGAACCACTGGCGGAGCTGGGGGTCCATGCAGGGGTTGGCCGTGGCCCTGCTGGAGCTCAGGTATTCACTCAGGACCCCCCAGGGAGGGCTAACGGTGACAAAGGGCACGCGCTCCACTAGCCTGTCTGGCGGATGAGCAGGTATTTTAGCAGCAGTGACCACTCCCACATACATACCTGGGCACTAGAGGTTTGGAAGGTTCTAGAACTGCAGAGAGTACAGATGACAACCCTGACGTTACCAGCTAAGTGGCTCTATGCATGCTCTCTGAGCCTTAGGCACGTGTCTCCAGTGACGGGCTTTGGGGGTGGAGCTTGGGGACAGCACAGCCAGGTCAGTGAGTGGAGAGTCGCCTGGCAGGCACCTGCCCCGTCAGACGTGTCAGACGTCAGACGCAGGAACCAAATCAGAGCCTCAGGGCCCCCCGAGTGGCTGGCGATTTAACCCATGAGCGTTCCTACACAAGGGTTTTGCTGTTGCCCCCGAAAGAGTCTCTCTCCCCCTGCAAGGCGGTGCTTTTGTTCCGGTCTTTTTGTAATTGCTGCAACTGTTTTTGAAATCTTCTCTTGGGAGTTGTTTTCAGAACTGTGACCCATTCTTAGATTCTTCCGTGGATACCTTGAAGGTGGATTTAACCCGGTTAGAAATAGCACAGAGTCCCCCTGAGCCCCGCCGTGGTGGTGTGGAGGGTAAAGGAGCTGGGGACTCGGGGACTTTCCTCTTCTGGTTCTTGGTCATTGCCCTTGGGTTGTATTGAGTCAAACGCCGGAGTGGATTAAGGTCCCAGGTGTTCAGCAAACTCACCTCCAGGAGTCCGCAGTCGGGGGTAGGGATGGGGTTGCAGATGGACACGGACCCAAGGTGCTGCTCCCCCAAACTCAGTCCCTTCCTACCCCTCCCTTCCTGGAGACATCCGTCTGTCCCTGTTGACCTGTTGCTCCTGCCATCGGAACAAAGAGCCCAGTGAGGTGGGAGCGAACCTGGCCCAAACCCCGGCCCACAGGAGGTGCTCAGCAAACACTGAGTGAATGAACGAGAGGCACCCCTTTGTGAGCACTCCCGGCAATCTGAAGAGATTCTCTTATCTTATGTACGGTTCCCACAAAGGGCTTGGGGACGTGCATCACAGACAAGAGGGTGTGAGCTGCCCACGTCCCCCAAGCGCACATGGCAGCAACTGGGCTTCCAGTGTGTGCACTGAGGCTCTACCTCTGGAGCTCTTCTTGCTGCACACGTGTGTACCCATGCACACGCACGCTCCCATATACACACGAGGGTCCTCGCAACCGATATGACACGAAAGTGAAAGCTAGCCATCTACATAGAGTGGCTGGGAAATCTGGGCTCTCTCGCTACTCATTCACAATCTCAAAGCAAACACTGAAGCCGGGTCATGGGAAGGAGCTCTTGAAACTCCAGCACCCGCCCCTGCATGTGCACACACACACACACACGTGCATGTATACACATGTGTGCACCAGATCACTTTATCGGCTCCCGGGAGAACAGCACGGTTGGCTCTGTCCACAACGGCACACATGAGACAACATAAGAACATGAGACTACTGGCCAGGCTTCATGGGATGAAGCATGATGACATCTACGGTCCGTGAGAGATCCACGCTGTGCCGGGGCCAGATGGGTGGGGGTGGGGCACCAGAGCCATGTGACTCCACACTCTGAGCATTGATTCCAAGGAGCTCTCAGCAGGGGCTTGACCGGGAGGACAGAGTCTGCCTCACTTGGCACTGACAATCCGGAAGCCTCCCCCACCCGTGGGAAGCCTGGGTGCCCTCCCAGTCATGCCCAACAACCCAAATGACCCGAGGGGGCAGACAGCCTGAACAGACAAGTCGACCGCCCAGGGCATCCTAGAGCTGCCAGTGGATGCTTGCTGGAACAAACCCAGGAGCCTGGCACCATGCCCAGTGCCCCCCCGCCCCTTGGGTGGGTGGCCTGGGCCAGAGGCTGAGGACCTTCAGCTCCTCCCAGGAGCCACTTCCCTCAGGGTGTCCTTCTGCTTCAGCCCAAGATGGGGTGTGGGGACCACCCAGAGAGGTTGACTGCAGCAGGGGCCTGGCCACGGAAAGAGAGTGCCTACGAACCCCAGAGGCAGGAAAACAGACCCATCACACTGCTGCCCTCATCACACTGGGCCCCTTACATGTGGTGTCCCCCAGTCTCCTACCAGCTCCAGGTCAGGATCTCCAGGGAAAGGGATAGGAGGAAGAGCAAAGAGAACACTGACCCAGTGTGACAGTGGCCTTGGCCTGGCCGTTCCCCTAGCATCCCTGAACCCATGCCCCGGGGATGCGGAATCTGAGGCCCAGGTTGACCCCAGACCCCCTAACTGGCTCTAAAAGCTTCCTGCAACTGGAAAGAGTCAGCCCTAGCTCAGAGACCCCACACTTGCCTGGCCCAGCCTCAGCTTCCCGGAGAGGGGCAGCTTTCTCATTTACAGCAAGGGTGTGGGGCTGCTGCTGTCTCCGTCCCAGGGGATTTGACAAGAGCTCAGGTGAGGCCCTG
This sequence comes from Mellivora capensis, assembly GCA_004024625.1. Lineage (NCBI taxonomy): Eukaryota > Metazoa > Chordata > Mammalia > Carnivora > Mustelidae > Mellivora > Mellivora capensis. Next base: position 16,863 of record PISX010007332.1, on the reverse strand, counting down.
GCTGCCTCAGGTGCCGAGGAAGGGCAGCTTCCCTCCAGGTCCCCAGCGGGGAGACCTCAGAGGCCTGCCTGCCTGCCTGAGGTTGAACCCACTTCCCAGCAGCTCCCAGGACAGGGGCCTGAGGACCCAGACCCACTGGGTCACAACTCACGAGGCAAAGCTGATGATGAGAGACCCGCTGAAGAAGCTGATCTGCCTGACAGCCGCGGGCAGGGGTGCTTGTGCTCACTGAGGCAGCGCTGGGGGCACGGAACAGAGGACAGAAGTTAGGGCACCCGAGGGTGGGGATTAGAGCTAGCACAGATCCGAAAGCCAGCGTGGGCAGCTTCCAGGGGGACGTCCAGGCCTGAGAGCCCAGGGACGAGAGAGAGGAAAGACAATGGAAAGAGCTGTTTTGTTCGTAAAGGTGACATAACAGAGGGCTGGAGACCTGGAAGGAGGAGACGATGCCCACCTCCTCCATAAGCTGCTGCCCTCCCCTCCCCACTAGATCTCTCTTTCCCTGGGACAGGGGGTCTAAGTCAGTCCTGCAGAGGGAGGAGCACAGCTGGATCCTCGTGGAGGGAGAGGACCTGCGTCCTAAGGCAGTAGACTGGTGGGGAGCTGGGGGAGGGGGCATGTCGGGGGAGGGAAGGTGGGAGAAGGGGCAACCACCAGCAGTAAATCCAGCTGGAGAGTCCGTGGGCAAACGCATGGCAAGCTGTGAGAAGACAGAACCCGGCAGACCCTCCCTGAGACCTAGACCCCACAGCAGGGAAGGGCAGTGGATAAACAGGGCAGAAACTGGAAGGAGTGTTCAGATCCACACCCACCTGCCCCAGAAGAGGAGTGACTTACTCCTCCTATGGTAGGGGGACAACACTTGTTTCTCTGGTGGCTCAGACCTCACAGCTGGTACAGAAGCTCACTGTGGACACAGACTCCACAGGCAAACACAGACACTAAGAAGCACCTGGTCCTTCCAGCGTGTGGACTCACTCAGAGTCCAAAAAAGCAGGTGCAGAAACCTGGTAGCAGCGCGCAGGGGAAGCCACACAGTGACGGAAGCCCTGGGGCAGTTCCCTTCTGGGAGCTGGCCACCAGTGGGGAGCACCGGAGCCAGGTGCAGCCCTCTGGGCTGGGGGGTATGCAGGTGCAGGAGCAGCACAAGCACCTGCATGGGGACGATGTCGAGGCGCCGGCAGTGGCCCTGTGCCACCAGCAGCATCCTGAGCCTGGGGAGGCTGAGCACCGGGAGCAGCAGCGCAAAGCTGGCAGCATGGAGTGGGTAGGCCACCGGTGGGAGAAGCAAGTAGGACAGAAAGGCCTCCCTGTAGAGGAGCCATGAGCAGGTGAGCACTGCAAACAGGAAGGCCAATGGCTGTCCCCACACCTAGGCCACCGCCAGCCACTGTTCTGCACTCAGCACCTCTCTGCTTGGTACGGAGTTAGACTCCAGGAAGGTGTCCAGGAAGCCCACAGCCTGGTTCTGCTGGGTCCAGAAGACAGTCCCCAGCTCAGAGTGCTCAGCAGCATGAAGGGCCTGTCAGGCGCCACCAGCAGCTGATGGCCTAGGGACAGGTTCACCAGGTTCACCAGGAAAGCGCCCAAGACGCACTGGCGCATGTGCAGCCCTCTCCCTAAGTGCCACGGAGCAGCCCCAGCGACACAGTCAGTGGCGCCTTTCCCCCGGCCCCTGGCGCTAGCTACTGGCCAGGCTCCCGAGGAACAGCGGCTGCAGGTTCCCTCGCTCATGGTTCCGCTCCGGGCGCAGGAGGGGAAAGTGGGGCGGTGGACGGGCGCGCTCTTGGAGTCCCGGAGATCCAGCCCACGATCACGGTTCTGAGCGCCGCGCGAAAAGCGGTGGCAAGCACGGGGTTCCCGGCAAGTACGCAGCCAAGCGCGCTACGCTGCGGAGCTGGGAGGGTCCCGGCGGGCCGGCAGAGCGCAACGCACCGGTCACCTCTTGCGGCGCTGTCCAGGGTGCTGAACGCGCTCGCCGTCCCCCTGCCCGGCGCCAAACTGCCCGCAGCACCATCCCGCAGCGAATCTTGGGGGGAGAGGGAGGGGTCCTGGGGTCACGGAGGTCTCTGCAGTCGCCACATGCAGCGGCTGGAGGGAGCTCCACGCCCTTCTGTCCCAGACCCGGATGATCCTTACAAGGGTCACACCTCCTCCTAATCCGGAGCCTCCTGGCCCAGCTGGGATGCTAAAAAGCTGTGCGCTTCTCCCTGGTTGTGTTGCCTTTTTCCGCGCACCTCCCCCTCGCCTGCGCTGGCACCAAACTGGAGTAATCCAGCAGTCTCGGGGCAAGGGGAAGCAAGGAAGCAGGCGGCTGAGGGGCCCTGAGCTGTGCTGGATGGGCAGACAGAGCTACAGGAAGAAAGCCCAGGTGCACCTGGGTGGCGGTGCCCTTTCCCAGCTCCAGCTCAGGGCCAGGGATTGGATCTCTGTTTGCTGAACAAGAAGGGCAGCAAGAAATGGAAATGGCATGGGAAGAGAAATGAGGGAAGGAAGGAGATGAAGAAGGAAAAGTAAAGAGGAAAGGAAGAAGAAAGGGAAGGAGAGGTAAGGGAGAGAAAAACAAAGAGGAGAAGAGAAGGAAAGCGGGACAGCCTGGGAGTCATGACTCCCTGCTTGGTGCAGTATGGAACCCCCTTTGGAGCTGAGCTCTACCTCTCCAGGTAGCTCTTGGAGGCCCTGGGAGAGAGGGTCTCTCTCTCTCTCCTCCTCTGCTGCTGCCTTTGGGCTCCTGAACCTGTAGGAATCTTCCAATCCCTTCAGTGGCCAGTTGGCAGGACAAGAATGGAGGGAAGACACTTGGAAGCTGCCAAGTTCTGGGAAGCTCTTTGGCACCTTCTCTTTTTGGCAGCCCTGACATGAAAGGAGCCAGAAGGCAGTGGCCTTGTCTTTCTCTGGCCCCACTCACCCACTCTCACTCAAAGGTTCTGCAAGCCTAGCCCTCTCCCAGGGACAGAGTGTGGCTAGTGGGGAGGGGGCTCGCCTTCATGGGGGTCTCCCTGGTGCCATTGCTATAAGGACTGGAGAAAACACAGGTGGCTGGGGGAATAGGACAAGCTGCACTGGTCCCCTCACCCTAGCCACATGGCCTTGAACAAGTCACTTCTTGGGTCTCCTTTTCTAATATGTATAACAGGAATATTAATAACTATCAGTCACACCTGACATATGGGGTTGCAATTAGGATTCAACCAATAAATATATAGAGAGGGCTTCAAACAGTGCCCGGCACACAGTGAGTAGAGAAATGTCAGCCTTTACCATGACTCCATTTTATAGTTGGGGACAGGGAAACTTAGATAAGTCAAGTGTCTCTTCCAACCTCACATAACTAGAAACCAGGGGCTCTGAGAATCAAACTCAGTCCTTCTGGCTCTGACCCAACGTCCCGTCACCCCTCCATGTGACCTCCTACAGAAAGGATATCACACCAATTCCAAGCCCCGTCTCCATCCTCCAAAGGCAGTGGCTTCCTCTCTCACTCTCTCTCCCACTAAATGCTTTCAAATCCAAGAGAAATTCTCATCAGATTAGACCTTGTCTGAAACCAGAGCTGTAACAACAAAGCTGTCCCTCCTGACTTTCCTGGGAAGAGCAGGCAGCTCTACAACCCCAGATGTCACCTGGGGCAGTGAAGGTGGAAATGACAACATGGCCGCAGGGGCTCCCCCGGTCCCTCCAAGGCTCCTGAGTGGCCATCTGTGGATCGGCGGGTCAGATAGAGACATCAGATGCTCTGTGGGGAGACTTCAATCCAGCCAGTGACAGCAACTCCTGGCCCTTTGAACATCTCCAAGGAGAGACAGATTCCAGGCAGTTAGCTTGGGGGGCCAAGAGTATCATTCCGAGATATGAGCTCAGGAAAGCTTTCCCCATCAGTGCTATATAAAGGCAAGCCATCTGTTCACCCACAAGGATTTCTGGGTGCCCCATATGCATAACGGACTATGTCAGACAGGACACAGACTGTGGAGACTAATAAGATTTGATCCTCACACTTTGATGAGCCGAGAGGAGATTGGACAACATAAGATCTGAAACACAAGCTCACCGACCTCCTATAAGAAATAACGATTTTGGGGTGCCTGGGTGGCTCAGTCGGTTAAGCGTCTGCCTTTGACTCAGGTCATGATCCCAGGGTCCTGGGATTGAGCCCCACATTGGACTCTTTGCTCAGCAGGGAGCCTACTTCTCCCTCTCCCTCTGCCTGCCGCTCTGCCTACTTGTGCTCTCTCTCTGTCAAATAAATAAATAAAATCTTCAAAAAAAAAAAAAGAGAAATGATGATCTTATTTTTTTAATATTTTACTTATTTATTTGAGAGAGAAAGTCAGTGAGGGCAGAGGGGGAGAGAGACAAGCAAACTGATAATGCATGAGCGAAAATCAAGAGTCAGGTGCTTAGCCCACCGAGCCAGCCAGGTGCCCCATTGATCTTATTTTTTTTTTTTTAAGACAAATGAATTGTATCGATTATAATGAAATACTATCACTTGTGAACCAATTCATTTCCACAAATGTGCATTGGAAGTTTGTTATGTGCACTCAGGGAGGAGGAAAGAGAAAAGAACAAGTACTAATGGAGTGTATTAAATTTTACTTAATTTTAAGCGTATTTCGTGATTGCGCTTAATTCCTTTAACTGTATTCAGTTCCACCGCAGCCCCCCGGGGATGGGTATTCCTGCAGTAACTGGTACTCTGCTGATAAGACCACAGGGCTCAAACCCAGGGGGAGGGGGCAGTCCAGGCAGTGAGATCTGAGCCCTGAGGCTCTGGGGGACTGGGGGTAGTGCAAAACGCAAATATGGACCTCGATCCACCAGCATGGTCCCTCTGGTCCTCGGCCTTCCAGGCAAGCATCCCCAAAGAATAATCTGAAATATCAGGAAAAGTGCAGGGAATGGAAGGCGGGAAAGAAAGAGAAGTGGAGGAATCAGTGCGCAGCAGGAAGCCAGCAAATCCTTACTAGGTCCCCCCAGGGCAGAGCGGGCTGCAGCGGTTCACAGGCGTCCGAACACAGGGCGCGGCCTAGCATGTGCTGTTTGGTGGAAACCACGGGAAACGTGTGGCCGTCTCAGCCCTAAGCAATGCCTGGGAAAGCCAGGATGCGATGTGCCCACCCACTAGGGCTGTCAGAGACATGGCGGGATTATGAGCGCCTGGGGTTTGTTCTGCTTCCTCATACTTTCCTATAACTCCCGCATTTGCTGTAGGAGCAGGAGCTACGTGACAATAGGAAACCGCTCAGGAAGAAAGGTCCCGTTGAAATCCTCCATCAAAACTCCACACGGTGTTGTCCCTTTCTCAGCCCAGACTCTGCCCTCCATGACTGACTGGTTGGTCAGCTTTGGAGCATCTTGGTTTTATAAAACTGTGGTAGACATGATTGTGCCTGGAAGGGGAGGCAGACCCGGGAGCAGAGAGAGGAAGACATGGGTTAAAATTCCCCAGGCTTGCAGAGGGGTGGGTGACCGGATGGGCACGCCTCGGACACCACGCTCATCATCATAAATAAACTTTCCAGTCAGTTCCTTAGTGAAGCACAGAGCGTCCCAGAGCCCTGGGGAGATGGCATCCATGCATGCAGGACAGATATAGGAACAAGCCAGAAACCGGACATGACCCTGGTGGGCAGAGGCTGTGGCAGAGGGAGGCCCAGGGCTCCCCCAGGGCCCCCAGGTGGCTCCTGTCACAGCCTGGGTCTCCCCAGAGTCAGGATGACAAGACTCGGGCCAAGAAGGGGCAAGTACGAGACAACTGGGTAATGCAGACAGGTTGGTGGGAAGCTCATGGCTGTGGACCATGACGGGGACAGATGTGAGGAAAGCTCAATGGCAGACTGTGTGAGTTAGGTCTGTCCCCAGGGCTGTGGGACAACGGCTGAGGGCTGTGGCAGGCCCTGCAGGGGCTGTTTGGATCTTTGGTCTGGCGGCCCTGGAGGCCTTTGGGGTCTTGGCCTGTGCAGCCTGGGTTCCTGCTGCCCGGAGCTCTTGGCAGAGGAGAGCCCCACCCTGAGAGAGGAACCCAGAGCCGGAGTCTCAGAGAGGTCCTGGAGGTGGCCTGGCTCCCCTGCCTACCTGGGCCGCCTCCATTGGTCCAGAGACCCCAGAGCCTTCAGAGGGCACCAAGCCCTTTGCCCGCTGGTTTTTCCCGCTGAAGCCCTCGAAAATCAGGGCTCCCTGCTCAGATGCCCTTGCTCTCCCATCCCACCCCTCCTTCTGCAAGAGGCAAAAGGAGAGCCTCCTCTTTCCTAAAACACAGGAACGGAAGGACTTCCGGCGGGGCTGACAACCTGACTCAGTGTCAGCCGAGGCCAAGTTTGTCTTCCGACAGCGGCAGCGGGGGAAGGCGCGGGGGAAGGAGGTTTCTGCTTTGGAGCCATTTGAGCCTGGGCTCAGATCCCTGCTCTCGGGCCCTTCCGAGCAGGGGGAACTGAGACTCTCTGAGCCTCAGTCTCCTCATCTGTGAAACGGGAACATGACGGCAACAGCCTGAACGTTTGTGTCCCCAAAAGTCACGCGTGGAAACCCTACTGCCCAGGGAGGTGGCCTCAGGAGGCGGGGCCTCTGGGAGGGGCTCAGGTCCTGGGGGCGGAGCCTCTGCTGTATTGCACATTCACTGGCACAGCTAGTCCCACCCACCCTCCCTTCTTCTCCCAGAGGCCCCGCCTTCCTGAGGCCATCACTGGGGCGGTAGAGTTTCCATGCATGACTTTTGGGTGAACGGAAGTTCAGAATTGTGCTCCCAATTTATAGATGAGGGGACTGGACTCAAGAAGGCTCAGGGTTCCCTGCTCAGAAGGGACCGAGCCGGGATCTGAGCACAGATGAAGAGCAGCCCCAGGCAGGACTCACCTTGGCAGACAGCCAGGTAAGCCCCAGTACCCCTTCGATTGCAACAGCGGGGACTGCGAATGCTCACGAGCTGCTCTTTCCACCTCTTCCTGGTGGTCCAGGGAGGTGAGAGGCCTGTGCCCACACTCCCTCTGCCCACACCTGTTCCCACAGGGCTTACAGATTGTGGCCAGGTGAAGGTGCAACGGAAATCACTTGAAAAATCGTTAATGCACTTTACAGACAACAGAAAGGTCTTATTTTCCTTGTTTTGGCCCTGGACGACTCTAGTCCCAGAGAGGTCAGGGCATTGGCCTCTGCCCACCTAGCTCGGAGGGGCCAAGTGCTTGGACCCTGGGGCCGTGATGCAGGCATGGCAGGCCCCTCACTGCTCTGTGCCTGGTGGCCAGACTGGGGGAATCCTGCTCGCTGCACACTCCAAAGCTTCGCCCCAAGAAGAGACCTCAAATTCCCTGACACTTTGTACGTCATGGATCCCCCTGTTCCTTCTGTTGTGGGCACGGCTAAGCAGCACCTGAAATCCTGAAGCCCTTTGTCAGGCGGATACAGGCCCCTGCCCCAGGCAGCAGCCCCCACCGGTGACAGAGACGGGCACAGGTCACGAGCCCCCAGAGTGTGATGAACGGTGTCATCAGCAATCAGGGCTGCAGACTCGGGGCTGCCTGAGGGGAATAAGCATCTGGCAGAACAGGTGAGCCTGGCTTAGACACTCGGTGCCCGCATGGCCTTGGACAGAAGGAACAATGGACAAAAACTAATAGAAGCACAGGACAGTTGCTTCCTAACTGTGGGTGCCCCATTCCCTCCCCAAGCCCCAAGGGCGAGCACAGGGAGAGGTCTCCACCAGCACATCCCGCGGTGGCTTGTATTGCTGGGGAGAGGCGCGGAGGGCAGGCTCCCCATGTCATGGGAGTCAGCAGTGGCCTGTGGACCCCTTGAAAAAGACGGGCTGGCTCCCACCTACTGCCGCATCACTGCCTCATCCACGGGGCCCAGCGGCTGGAGTCCAGGAGGGGCAGCTAACAGACCCCTGTGCACAGTGAGGCCAGAGTTGGAGAGGAGCAAAGAGGGGTCCCCCAAGCTCTTAGAGGGGCTCACATCTAAGCCAAGAGCTGTGCTCGGATGGTTAGCCAAGTGAAGACCCTGGAATGTTCTCAGCAAAAGGGATCATGTGCGTGCAGGAAACTGAGAGGCGCCCTACCTGGTAAGGAACTGGGCTTGATTCCCAAAGTGTGTGGGGGGGGGCTCCTTGTGCTGCTGTGTGTTGCTGTGCTGGCAGGGCACAGGGGAGCCCCCAAGCTACCCCACTTGGCCCAGAGAGGAAACAGCAGACCCCAGCCTGGGCCCCAGCAGGGAAGGAAGGTCATGAGTCCCATTTCACAGATAGGAAGACTGAGGCCAGTGGTGGCCTCCTCCTTCCTTTCGTGGCTTCCTTTGGATTATATCGACTTTGAGGAAAGTAATTTCTTTGTTTTCATACCAGGAAGAACCCTCTTCAGATTGAAATTCCTTCCAGGAACCCTGTTTTCTGCTTCCTCAGGGAACCTGGTCAGGCCGCCCCCATGCTGAGAAAGGACCCTGGGGGCTCCTCACCGCTGTTCCAGCCCCCTGCATCACTCACTCACCCCGGGCCTCGCTCCTGGCCCTTTCAACCAGCCTGGTGGGGAGGAACTCTCACAGGTGCTCTAAAGGAGAGAAAAGGTCAGGGCAGGGAGCTGGAATTGCCAAGAGGGAGACTGGGGGCTGTGAATGTACCGACGCCAGCAAACAGACGAGGTGACACATTGTTCCAGCCTCCCAGCGATTGCGGTTACACGGGGAAGAAAGACACTGAGTTCTGCACCCTTAGCTGGGAACATGGCTCCTGGAGAGCGGGGAAGGTGGGCACAGCGTGCCCTGCACCTATCTGGTTGTGGGCACTAAAAATAGGCTGATCCTTTAGCTGGGGGACCCACAGGGTCCCATTTGGGGCAGGTTTGGATCTATGCACCTGAGAACCCAGGTGTCCAGGCTTCTTACTGAGCTATGAAACGGAGCAGACACATGAGATGGCATAGCCCGTGTTACATAGGGTCTTACTCTGAACCTGTGTGTGCATGTGCGTGCATGCGTATGCTGGTAGGTGCAGGTGTGGGCAGAGGGGTGTGGAGGTGAGCATGTGTTCAGGTGTGCATGGAGGTGAGCATGTGTGCAGATGTGCATAGAGGTGAGCGTGTGTGCAGGTGAGTGTGGAGATGAGCGTGTGTGCATGTGTGGGTGGAGGTGAGCGGGTGTGCAGGTATGCATGGAAATGAGCGTGGTGCAGAGGTGCATGGAGATGAGTGTGTGTGCAGGGGGGTGTAGAGATGAGTGTGTGTGCAGGGGATGTGGAGGTGAGTGTGTGTGCAGGTGTACATGGAGGTAAATGTGTGTGCAGAAGGGTGTGAGTGTGGAGGTGAGCGTGTGCATGTGGAGGGGGTGACTTGTGCACCCAGAGAAAACGTGACATGACGTTCACCAAAAGACTCAAGGTCAACTTCTCTAGGAACAGAATTTTTGGCCTGATTCCTAAATATTCTGTGTGATCTTCCGCCTGTTTCTTTCTCCTCGTGACGTGCATGTCCCATGTCAAAAAGCAAAAACTGGCCTTTTCCAGAGACTGCACTGCCAGGCTGCCCTCAGTGGAGCTGCAGAAACACACATCAGCTGTTTGTGGTGTTGTCGGTCTTGAAGAGCAGCCGAGGTCCCGTTCACCATGGCCTGTGTTGTGAGGCTGGAGGACCCTCTCCCCACAGCCTCCCTCCAGGGGGCAGCCCGGCACAGGGGGAGTTCTGAGGAACACGTTAAAAATTCATAATTCAGCCCATGCTGCAGAGACCCTCGGCGGGAGCGGGGATGACCTCACTGAGGAGGAACCGGAGGGACCTAACAGGGAGCAGAAGGGGGGCGGGGCATGCTCTGCTGAAAGCAAGTGACACGGCAGGGAGAGGGGCCTCGGGGGCACGCGGCGACCCACAGGCCCAGACGGTGGCCTTGCAGTGTGTTCTTGTCTCTGCCGCAGGACTCGTCACCCACAGCAACATTGTTTACCGTTTGTGGGTCACAAGTCTGGGCGGCTCTCACAGTCCAATGTGGCGGGGCTGCAACCCACCTGGAGCCCAGTCCCCTCAGCATCCAGGGTCACTCTCAGGCCTATCCCTGGGACCCTCTGCCTCCAGAGCCAGGAGCACGGCCCATTCCCACAAACAAGCCCATTGGGGAGAAGGGATGTTCCTGATCAGGTCAGGCCCACCAGGATGCCCCTTTCCTTAAAGTCAGGTTTCCGGCCTTGCCCGCATCCTGGGTGAGACGATGATCCCGGCATGCACGCAGGGGCAGGACCCTGGGGCCATGTCAACATGTTGCCTCTCGCCCCAGGGCAGCCGCCCTCTCTGCCAGCACTGTCCTAAGCACTTAGCCCAGATTAGTAGGGCTGAGGTCAGTGGTCTCAGTGTCCACCTCTGGCCAGGCTGGCCAGAGCCTGAGGGCAGTGAGCCCAGAGATCAGCAGGGGGCATGGTTGCAAAGCCTCTAGCCTCTAGGCCCCAGCCGAGGAGGCCACAGCCCAGCGCCCTCACGGCTGACTGCCCGCAGTCCCAGAAGCACAGGGTTGCCTGGAAAGCTTCCAGTCCATCTCTTTGCCGCCCTTCCTGTGCTGGAGGCCCTCCCGGGAGAGGCGGCTAATGTGGGGAACAGCTGGTGGAGAGGCTCAGGCGCTCTGGACTTGGCCGCTAAGGTGTGGCGGCCTGGCTCTGGGCCGTGGGACCCGGGCCAGGCCCCAGCTCAGCAATCCTGGGATGCCACGGCCTGCCCTCGGCCACGCTGGATTCTGTCACTCCTTTTACAGCTGAGAAACCAGGGCCTAAGGGTTCTAGACTCTCCGTGCATTTCTCACTTGCTCCTCACGTCTAGTCAGGGAGAAAGGGGGTATCGTCTGCTTTCAAACATGAGGAAGCCAAGCCTTCACTCGGAAGGTGAGTTAGGACGAGCTTCTGGGTCCCTGTTACATTCACTCAACACGCGTGGACTGGGCACTGGCTCCAGGCTGGCCCCGGCTGGGCCTAGGGACATGGACGAAGATGTGCTCTGGTCCCTGATTTCCATGGCCCACAGCGGTGATGCGGGCACAGCAGGGAGAGGGCAAGGGGGTGAAGGGGGCCCTCGGCCTCACAGATCCTGTTGCCTGCAGGCCATGTGTAGAACACGCTGGGAGTTTCCTGGGGACCCCCAGGTATCTACCTCTTCTCACACCCACACAGGCCTTCGTGGACCTGCCAGGGGTCTGATTGGCATGGGCTTGACTCCGCCAGTGCCCCTGCTCAGTTACCCATGCCCCCAACCTCCCTTGTCCCCTACTTAGCTCCTCAGTCATGCTCACTGGGGTGGCTCCTCCCCCTCCTGCTCAGCACAGATGCAGGTCCTGTCCATCTCCTTGGACATCAACCCTCACTTGGATACCTCCAGGAATGGGGAGCTCACTTCCTTGTAAGGTAACCCATCCCCTGTTCTAATGTTTTGGACATTCTTCCTCTTAACCTCAGGTCTTTGTACAGGCTGATCCCTCTGGCTAGAATATTGTCCCTGCTCCACCCAGTGTCCACTCCTCAGGCTGGCTCTGACCCTTCTTCAGGTCTACCTCTAGGAAATCTCAGATCCTTCCTCAGTCTGGGGGATGTGTCCTCCAGGGACCCCAACAGTCCCATGCCCTGACTGTAATGTCACCACTACATAATTAACTGCTTACATTTGGGGTACCCCCTCTAAGCTCTGGGGGCAGGGACTACATCATGGCACCACCGTGCCCCAATGCCAGGCCTTAAGCCTCCCCCCTGAAGTCCCCATTATTAACTCACATTCTCCCCAAGAAAATCATACAGGAAGTCGTTATTCCCAGTGGGAAGAGAGCCAGCTTCCCTGAAGGCATCCCCCTCCCCCAGAGGAGTGGACATCAGTAAGCCAGGGACTAAGCAGCTGCTGGCCACCAGCAATGCTGTCCTCCCAGCCAGTGTACTGAACAGTCTTTTACCAACCCAGCCTTATAGATAGGGTACTTGAGTCTCGGGTTTTTAGTTGATAATGGAAATCAGCAATCAGGATTTGGCTCAGCTAAATGGGAGAGAAAACCCAAATGAGCAGAGAAATAAGGTAGACGTTTTGTCTCTCCCATAGTAAAGTCCAGAGGGGGAACATCCAGGGCAGAGGCAATGGGCAGTCACAAGATCATCCAGGACCCTGGCTCTGTCCTTTTGTTCTGTCATCCTTACAGAGCAGCTTACATCTTCAAGGTCACCTCCTGGTCCAAAGTTGCCACTGGAGCTCCAGCCATCACATCCAAATTCCAGGCAGAAAGAAGGAGGAAGGGGAAGGAGGCAGAAGGGATATATACAAATAGCCCAATCTCTTTGAACATTTCTCGATAGCCCATCCAAGCAACTCCTGTCACCTCTCTTTGACCACGCTGGGTTACAAGGGAAGCTGGGACATGGAGTCTTCCAATGAGCACATTACCACTGTGCTGATTGCTCACCCTTTTGCTCTCAGCCTCATCCCTGCTCCGTGTCATGGGGACATGTCTCGGGCTCCCAGGCCAGGTGGCCTTCAGGTAGGCTCTAGCAGTGGGAGATGTGGCTGGGGGAGGGGAGAAGCAGACTATCTGCTCTTTCCAGGTTCACGTAGGATCTCTGGACCCCTGCAGTAACAGCTGTAACAGCCTTGGTACTGGTCTCAGCGGACCACGTCTGCGGAACTCCACCAGCAGGCACGGACATGGGCTCAGCCACCAGAGCGAGCAGCCCTGATCTCGGGGCATCACGCTCCTGCCACTTGCTCCCCCAGCCTTTCCAGCACTCAGTGACCAGCACCTTGTATTAGATCCCCTCTGAAGGACCTGGATGGGCTTCTGTTTTCTAGACTAACAGTGGCACGGGGTGAAATCAGTTTGTATTGGGAAGAAATCGGGACAGCAGGCAGTGAATGGGCAACTCTCAGTGTCCTCCAGCCGCACTGGGGAAACAGGGTCCCCACGCCCAGTGCCCTGCAGTCCCCATTCTGACTCACTGCCTTATTAGGACAGGAGGCCGCACTTTACATTTCGTTTTGTTCAATTTATGGCTGGACCTAAAACAAGCAGTTTCCCTACCGTCGCAATCTCTGGTGTTCTGTGTGCTCGCAGACTCTCAGACCACTGCCCCTGCCCATGATAAAGGAGACTAGAAAAGGAAAAGCTTTCCCCAGGCTCATCGGCTGAGAAGGTGGCTCGGGCTTGGGAATGCCATCCCCGCAGTGAATTGACCAAGAACAGAGAAGTTCATTTCTTCACAAAAGATGCCAGGCTGTGTAATCAGGCTCTGGGTTACCAACAGATTTTGAACGTATCACAAGAAACCTCTACCTTCCAAGAAGATCTCCGATCGTCTGTAGATCCTTGGAAACCCCCGTGGCCCGCCCAGCCAGAGAGGGGACCGTGTAATTGGCTGGATGCTCCCAGGAGTAACTGTCACCTGCCCATCAGTCAGGCTGTGCCAGCGTGAGCTGAGCTCTCTGCCCTGCTGCCCATTGAGGGACAGGTCACAGCCCTTGGTGACTGCACTGCTAGGTTCTTCTGCTACCTCTGGGGTGAGGGAGAGGCAAAAACCAGCCACTCGGGCCGCTGAACTCACAACGCATTTGGACTCAGACGTGCAGGCTGGACATGGGGTGGGGGACACGGGGCGCCTCGTCATTGTCACCCGGCCACCTCCCCCTGCCAGGTGGGGGAGCACAAGAGAGAAGCCGAGTAAGAGGGAATTGCAGGGGAATTAGGGAATGAATGACTGCTCGTGAGAGCTGCATTAGATAACTGCTGGTGCCTTCCTGTGCCCTGGGCCTCCCCTGCCATGTGTGGTGTGGCCGTGGCCTCCTGCTTCCAAAGGTGCAGCGGGCCCTGTGGGGGCTGTTTGCCGACGATGGGCCCAGGGCCATGCTGCCTTCAAGACCGGGATTCCTTGAGGGCCTGGAAGAGCAGCTGGGGACCCTTTCTGGAAGGGGTCCGTTCAACCATTTATCCTGCCATTCAACACCCCATGCTGGGTCCCCGGGGCAAGGTAGGGTGCAGGAAGGGCACAGAGTTGGTGCTCCCCTGTTCAGCAATGGGGTTCTGGGTGCCTGTTCCATGGGGCTGTCGATTGGACAGAATGACAAAGCCCCCCATTCCTGCAGGGGTGTTTACCGTCTGGGCCTGCACATCAGCTGTGCTCAACACACCCACAGAACACGGCCGAATCTGAGATGAGCAGGTGGTCTGGGGGCAGAAGCTGGGGCGGGGGTTAGGGGGGCAGGCAGCGCAAGGCCCAGCTGGAAGACAAGGTCCTAGGGTGTGGGCGGGCCACCTGACTCACCTCCCTGGGTGGTGTGCTGGCAAACCTGCTCCCAGGAAAGGCAAGAATGAAGGGCCCTGATCTGTAGCCCTTGTCAGTTTCCGTGGCGCAAACACACCTCTCTTGGCCGATTCCGAGCTGGGGACCATTTAACAGTTCCTCCCCATGTTCCTCAGAACTTAGCATCTGTCCTCCAGAAGATGAAGGCCAGGCCCCCAGCAGCATCCCCCAGCCATTTGTCCAGACCATCCATCCACCCAACCCCCCAACTCCGTGACACACAGCCCTCATGTGTCCTCAGCAGCCAAGCTCCTAGCTGCCTCCAGAAGGCTTTTCCAAACCATGAGATGTCCCAGATTCCTCGAGGGGCCCATGTTGCCAGAGGGCTGGGACCCCTGCTCAGGGCAGGACCCCTCCCAAGAGAAGACTGTTTCCTTTGTGTCCCTCCTGGGTCCAAGGGAAAGGAGGAGACACACTTGCACCAAGGCCCCCAACGCTGTCCCAGGCCCCAGGCTGCACACTTGCCCTCCAAGCCCATTTCACAGGTCAGGAAGTACAGGCTCCCAGGAGTGAAGGGTGTCCACTTGGGCTTGATGGCAGAGCCAGGATCCCAGCCTAGGGCTTCCTGGCTCCCAAGCTCAGGCTCTTCCACACACCCCTCTGCCTCCCAGAAAGGAGAGCAGAGCCTGGGAGTGAGTGGTCCAGCTCTGGAGCGTAGCCAAGCCACAACCCATCCTGACCGCACAGCCCACAGGCTCAGCCAGTCCCATAGTCCAACCCAGCCATCCCGCCAGGCAGCTACCTCCACTCTGGACTGCTTGGTCTCGGCAGTCGCCTAGGTTCCCACTATCATGCTGCCACCCCTGCCCTGAGGAGGGTCCCCAGACGGCCAAAGCCCCTATGTCTGCCACAGGCCAGAGCCCCCTGGGGACAGCCCTGTTGAGCCACCTGCTTCCAGCCACTTCTGTGATGACCAAAGCCTTGGATGGCTCCCAGAGGCCCTCCTGGCTGAAGGTCAGCTTCCCTGACTCAGGGTGTCTGGGGAGAAGAGGGACCCATGTCATGTATGCCAGGGCAGCGGGGGTCTCATTGACACATCGCCCAGGGCTTATGGGCTCCACTAAGACTTCAGTTCTCCCTCATGAGCAGAGAGGCAGTGCTGCTGCGTGAGTGACCTGTTTGAAAAGTGTCACAGAGAAACAGGGTTCAGGGGAGCAGGGAGGACGAGAGCGAGGCAAGAGTGGGGAGCAGGGCCTCATGGGCAGGCACAGCTCCAGTGAGAGGTCAGGAGGCTGGTTGAGGGTTGTCTGGGAGCAGAGCTGGACGCTGTTGTGAGGATCGGGAATTGCACGAAACTGCGAGCAGGCAGTGGGCTGTTGTCCAAACGTCCACTCAATCCCCCCACCGCACCCCGGGAAAGGGTTACCGCTCTTGCCATCCACACAGGGCTTCAGGACAATTCCAGGCCCTCAGTCTGCAGGCCCACCTCCTTTGCTGTGACCTAGGCTGGTGGCCTGCTGCTGGGACACACCCAGCACGACCCCATGGAAGTAGGACAGGAGAGCAATCCAGCCACCTGGCACTGTGACCTCCACGTCGTCCACAGCAGGTGCCCAGGGTCCGACCTGGAGACTGAGCCTGGACCCCCCAATGCCCAGCCTCAACCTCCAACATTCTCTCTGCCTGGCTTCTGCTGGGTCTCCTTCCAGGCCTCACGTGCTGTCTCCCAAATCCCCGGGACCCTGTCACTGCCTCCCCACCCTGCACGTTTCCTCCTCCCACCGGCCTCCCCCTAAATGTGCTCTAGGCTGGATTGTTTGCAAGGGCAGGTTTGCTGCAGTGGTGCTCCCGGAGGTCAGTGCTCCCAGGGTCAGTGCTCCGGGAGGGCGGTGCTCCTGGAGGGCGATGTTCCCAGAGGTCAGTGGCCACACCTGCTCCCCTAGCCCGGGGCACCCCACAGAGCTGCACTAGGGTTGGCTCACTGAGCTCCAACCGTGGAAACTTCCCACTGCTTCTGTGCAGAAAGGGACAGATGGTCATCTTGCAGCATCTCTGCTTGGCCATTGAAGAGTCACCTGAACCGCTGTCCATAGCTTGTTATTGAATTCCAACATAATTAACGAACAGCGTTGTGTTCGTTTCCAGTGGACAATATGACGACTTGATTCTGTACATCACCCCGTGCTCACCAGCAGTGTGCTCCCCAGTCCCCACCACCTCTTTCAGCCACTGCCCTGCCCACTGTCCCTCTGGTGATCATCTGCTTGCTCTCTTTAGGTAAGAGTCTATTTCTTGGTTTGAGTCATTTTTTTTCTTTGTTCATCTGTTTTGTTTCTTAAATTCCACAGATAAGTGAAATCATATGGTCTTTGTCTTTCTCTGACTGACTTATTTCACTTAGAATAAATGCCCTCTAGATCCATCCACATTGCTGCAAATGGCAAGATTTTATTCTTTTTGATGACTGCATAGTATTCTAGTGTGTGTGTGTGTGTGTGTGTGTGTGTGTGTACCACATCTTTTTTTTTTTTAATTTCATTTCTTTTCAGCGTAACAGAATTCATAGTTTTACAACACACCCAGTGCTCCATGCAATGCGTGCCCTCCATAATACCCACCACCTGGCTCCTCCAACT